>JAVHNF010011084.1:0-11125 GCA_034783455.1 Micropsitta finschii | reverse complement strand
CTGCATTGTTTCTATATTATATTTAGCACTTAGGTGACAATATAGCAAACTACTACTGATTTGTTGCTGATGGATCTGTAGATAATCTGGCACAAATGCTCTTCAAGGCCTTCCTGATTATCCACTCTTAACTAGCATACATATTCAGATGACTAATTCAGTGCTGTATTTAGTTACTCATTAGATTGGCTTTATCTATTCAGGTATGATTTTCTCTTATGTCCTTCATTAAGCCAGCAGCTACTTAAGGGAATAATAAATGTGTTTTCATTAACACACTTTTATTGAGTATATGTATGCTAAATAAAAAACTCTGCACTGGAGGAGTAATAAATTAGTGACTTCTGCCTACTCACTTACCACCTGATTTTCCCCCTACTTAAATTTTTGTTCCTTCTGCTCTATTTCATGACAAATAATGTATTTTCTATAAGTTTCATCATTCTGCCACCCACTTATCCACCCTCTCTTTCACAACTTTAAAAAAAGAAAAATACATGTTTTACAGCTGATTTGCTTTGCAATTACATTGCACTGAGTTTGTCAAATGTTATATGATAACATTCAGATAGTATAGGAATGTAAAATACAGAGATGCCTCTGTAGTTATTCTGCAAGCAGTATTTTCTTTCTGTGACATTTAAAGCCAAAAATGCTGGTTTGTACTTTGAATTATGATTTTTTTCTTTAGGCAAAGGTAAATGTGCTTAAGCTTTTAATTCTGTTTAATATTTAAAAAAATATTAACACTTGATTTTGGTTTTCCTTCATTATCAGTCTCTTCTTTTTCAACTGGTACATGAGTTTTACATAGTGAGTCACATTTTGGAATGAGTCATGCGCATATTGATTCAAAGAGATGCATAAGCCTGTCATTAACATGAGAAATCCTATTAAGTTAATTGGAACTATTCATGTGCTTAAACTTCATGACTCAAAAAAAGTTACCAAATTCCTGTGGTTTTGCACAATCTACATGTGTGTATACCCTGCCTACATGCCAGCTTAGGTGAAATATACTATGCCTGTGGGATGGAAAGGCAAAGAGTGTCCTGGCAGTCTAAATAACCTGCTGAGTTCAATTCTGTCTTGGGGCTTTATGCTTCAGTGTGCTAAGTTCTTCATTGATCAAGCAGAACAATTGAAGTGATATTAAGCATTTGAAATTGATCAGTTAGTCTGATTTATGAGTGTTAAGTACATGGTCAAAGTTAGGCAAGTGTTTAAAACACAGGTTCACTTTATTTTACTTAATGTTAAGAGGAAGAAATTAATTTGGGCAATTCAATTCTGTCCCAAGCGTAGACATTAGAATGAGCTAAATAAGCTGTGGAAGTGCCTATATTTTTATGTGTTAAACACAGTTAGTTTAATCAATAGATGAAACAAACAGCTCATATTAAATGCTTAGCTTTCAAGTGGCTCAAACTAATTTAAAAGAACGATATTCTCAGTGTTTGTTTTAATCAGGACAGTTCATATTGCAGCTCCAAGCAGTGAATACTTCATCCTGTTAATTTTACACCGAAAAATAAACAGAGTATATGCTTCCCAAGATATTTAAAAATAAAAACTCTATAGGTTCCATGTACTATATCATTCTTGACAAATAACTTCTTATTATGGTAAATTATAGTTACTAAAATTTTTCAATTTATCGAATTCTTGAATTTTCTGTCATTTGAAAATCTTCATCTACATAGTAAAATTCAGTGAGAGAGTGAAGATTCTTACTGAAGTACATAGAGGTGTCTTTTGCTTTGTACTTAAGATCTGCACACAAAATATCTGATCACTAATGGAGGCTTTTATATATAGATGAAATACTCTTTATATGACGATTACTATACTCAGTTCAAAAGCTTATGTGTAGTGAAAAACTGATTAGCCAAGTCAGCCATTTTATTAATAAATGACAGTCAGTTGATGGGCCATTCTTTCTTTACAGTTATTTTTTTTAGCAAACGAAAAGCTATCCTAAGTCTTGAAAAATAGTAATTCCTTTATCCATGGAAGAAAAGATACTTCTTGTTGTTGTTGTTTATGCCTGGTGTTTTCTGAATAGCTAATAACTTGTCAGGTTTTAAAATCCTAAACCTTTTGTCATGTTGTGCATGCATCCTTTTATGAGAGTAAAGATGCAGAATTGTCTTAATTCCCATTATTGTTACATCCAAAGATTAATTAAAAAATGGAATGTATGGCCCTGCTTTGAATATGCATTCACATGTACTCATTCATTTTATAATTCCATTTTTACTTATAATTTTGGCTTTATTTTCATTGCACATTGTCTAGTTCCAGGGTGTATTTGCTTCATGCTGTTAGATCCTTCTCTGAAGACAGAATGATTAATTTCTGGAGTGCTCATCATAATAGGTGTCACTTGCCCACTGAGGAGCAGTAACTACACATTCGCGTACTTTTTTTATCACATATGTGAATTAATTATGTTTGTCTAAAGTTAATACCTTTTACTGTTGCTACATATAGTCAATTGCCATGACTCTGCTGACTTCAAGTTACAGGAATTTCTTTCCAGGTTCAGACTTCACTGTTGTTGAGCTCAAAATGTGAAATTGCTTCAGACAAGGTTTTTTTTTTGTTTTGTTCAGTTTGTTGTGGGTTTTTGTGAGTTTTTCTTTGTGGAGCTCCAGTCAGAAAATGCTATCACGTAGCTTGGCTGATGTGCAGTGGTGCAGAGGTAAGGATTCTTCCTGTCTGGAGCTTCTAGAGCTTGGATTTTCAGAGCACTTAATGTCACATACCACTGAAAATGGTCATAGAACAGCTCATGCTGGTTCCTGCTGTAGCCTGGTACTTCTGCAAACTTGTCTTCACAATTTCAATGTAACCAGCAAATAAAGAACACAAACTTAGTGACCATATCGGAGAAGCTTAAATGACATGCACAGCATCCCACAGGGATAGCAGAGGCGAGTACAGAGTACACTTCTCCAGCTGCTGCTTTAGGTGGAAGACCATTATTTTCCTCTTGGTATTCCCTTGCTGAATACAGGAAGTGCAGTCAAAATCTAACCTGACCTGTGACAAATAAAATGATGACAGAAATGTATGCTAGGAAAGTATTTCTGATAGAATGGCTGCAGTCATGCAGTGTAAGGTGAAGGACAAGGTAATGGGGATGTGAAACAGGAGAAAAAGCACCCAAAACAAACTCAAGCAGAGAGAACGCTGCCTTGGGGGATGTGGGAAAAGTGTTCCCAAGCCACCAAAATGTCCCATTGTTGCCTGCCTGTGAGACACCGCATGTATCTTGTAAATGAGGCTTCTCTTTGTCAGGTTTCTTACTGAATCCAAGGAGGGTTCATTCGGTTAATGTAGGGATCCTGCTGTGGAAAAAAATAATAGCTGTGGTGTCACATTTCATGCCTGTTGCTCATCCCTCAGGGATTTCCTCCTGGGAGCAGCCCTAGCAGCAGCAGGGGGAGCACTGAGCGCACAGGAACACTGTCCCGGATCTGCCGGCCCGGCCTGTCACAGCTGATGAGAACAGCCGCGGCACAGAGCAAGCTGCTCAGCTGAATTTATCGGGTATCTTGAAGAGCAGTTTCTCTCTCTATTAGTTCTTAGTATTAAGAAAAGATAGAATATTAGACAACAGAACTGTATTTTTCTTTTCACTTGTATTTCACAACATAATTACAGGCCTTTTGGACCAAAGAAGAGGTAGAGGGGCCTCTATAATCCAGTGGTTTAGGATCATACGAAATATTTGCATGGTCCTATGTCTGACAAATTATTTCTTCAGAAGAAACCTATTGGCTTCATTGTTCCAGACTGACTGGTAGAATTTAGTTCATCATGTCTTCCTTTCTACCTTCCAGAGACAGGAGAGTGTTTTCTCGGTTTTGTCTTTGCGCCTCTGTTTCAAAAAGCTTATTTCTTAATATGTGATATGCTGCAAGAGAAATGCAAAGTTAACATTAGTGTCCAGAACTATGATTTAATAACAAATAGAAAAAGTCCTATTACTTTATGTACTTTATATCCTATTAATTTATATCTTTATATTTTGAATGGTTTTGCTAGTGCTATGCGGCTATTGCTCTTTTGCTGTAGTGGGTACTGCTTGTAAGGGTATTTGCAATACTCCTGCAAATGGATGGTGAATATAAAAGAACAGAGATACAAGAAGTAAAGAAAGATTTTCTTTTGAAATTTCTACGATTTTTGTGTTTCGTTTTAGATTTCACTGGACTACTATAGGAAAGTCTCCTCTGTATCCTGAAATGAGGGAATCAAATCATATTTTGCCTAGCAATGGATGCTTATGAATGTCAAGGCAGAAACCACACCAGTATTCATTGAAAAACAAGGGAAAGAGGGAATAAAAGGAAATAAGATATTTTGTATTACTTACTGTATTAATAGACAAAATTTGTCTAGATAATATGGTGGTCATGAAATCATTGGCATATGTAAAAAGGAAGGTCAAAACTTTATATATGTTTTATACATGGCCTAAAGTTTCTTGAGCTGTGAAATTAAAAGTGGTCTCTCTTCCTGTTGACTTTTAAGAAGGAACAGATTTTCTGTTGTTTTTTTTTTTTTTTTTTTTTTGTTTGTTTGTTTGTTTTTTTGTTTTGTTTTGTTTTGTTTTTTTGTTGTTTTTTTTTTTTTGTCAGTACTTGTCATTCCCTCTTGCTAAATATTGGCTTGTTCTCTTAGGTCAGGAGAGAGATGTCAAGTTATTATGATAGCCAATCTGAGGCACCTACATATTCTGGGAGAACAAATAGCCTGTTTAAAGAATGAAGCATCCTTCAGTATAAAGTACCCTACTGGGCAAATTGTGCCTTTTAGATGGAGGCATGAAGAGGAATACATCCATAACTAAATTTCAAGGACACAATCTAAATGCTCATTAGGTATGAAAATCAGAGGTAATGTGTCAGGCCCAGTAAAGTCTGAGGAAAACTTGTTGCTAATTCTAATGATCAAATATCCTGATGCTAGATCTTACTACCCCTTTATCGCTATGTTATTACATTCTTATTTTTATACATAGAGAAATTATATTGTTAGTATCTTACTGCTGTAAACAATTTTTAATACTTAATTAAGTGTTCAGGTAACAAACCCAGGACTCTTACTAAATCTTTTATTGTTTCAGTGTCTTGTGGTTTCCTGACCAATTTTTCAATTTTAAAGACAGTATCTAATATCTTTTAAGGTTTTCTGTCTGTTTTGTTTGAGGGAATATAATGCTTATACTCATGTCTGTTCCAGCTCAGGCAGAGTTGTCCTTTTTAAAGCTTACTATTACAGTTTATATTGATTTCACAGTTTCATAACGTCAATTAATTGAGGAACTATGATCTAAGTGACATTTTCTAACTACATTTACTTTTTCTTTTTTGAGTCAAAACAGGCATGAATAAAAGGTTCTCAATTGTGCATATTTTCCTTTAGGTGACAGAAATCTCTTCCTCTCTTTTTATGTTTTTCTTTTTTTTTTTTTTTTTTTTTCTGAGATGTGTGCATAAATAACTTTGGCTTCTCTAAACCTCCCTACAGGGCTATTTCAAGGCTTCCCAGCAGCACACACAGAATTAGATTTTCATGTCCAAAGGATCTCTAAGGAGGCAAAATTAAATTATACAACAGAACAGAAAATGAGGGAGTTCTGGGAAAGGAATGAAGGCTAGAAGAGCAGGAGGCAGGGTAGGCTGGGTTGGGAGTTGTAAGGGCTTATATAAAAGCCTGAGATCTGTGGGTTTGCTGAAGATCTTTCTGATCTCACCTGTCTCCTCAAAGTTCTTCCCTCTGTGCCAGGTATGCAAACCCAGTCTATCCCACCTGGCAGACTTCTGACTCCCCTTTCTCCCATGCAGCTGTTTACTCTTTTCCTCCTCTTTGCAAATGCAGCTCTCTTTCCCTGCAGCAGCTCTCACTTCTCCCTTTGCAGCTGTGGTCTAGGGAGATCTGGGTTTCTGGCAGCAAAGATAGGTGAGAAAGGTTATAGCAGTAACTGTTTCATGACCCTTCATGCACATTTCTGTTAATGTTTCCTTTTTAGTGCTTTACCAGTAGCAGAAATCTGGGCAGGACAGAAATCAGTTGTGTGGTATAAAAAGAGCCAACTCTAGTCTGCAGTAGTCTGTAAATTAGCCATTAATATGTTATTCATACCTGGGTTGTCTATTTGCATAAGAGTACTGGTCAATTTATTCCAAGAGTGTGTCTAATGAACTCTGATTGGTCCTTTTCAAAATGATCAGGAGATCTGACTATATAATATTTCCCTTTTCTTCTCATTCATATTGACAGTAATTTAAATTCCTGTTATTCCCACTCTTTCTTAGGCTATTTACATAAAATACATCTAATGGAAATAATACAACTCTTATTCTGCTTCTGCATTTTTTCTATTGGTGTAATTTTTTCCTACTCTGTTCCTGTAATGGCTAAATACTCCTATGTTCTCCTTTTAATGATTCAAATATATTGAATTTCACTATTCATCTTCCTTAAGTTGTGTTGAAAAATTCTCTTTGATATTATGTGTGCACATTTTTTTACCTTTAGAACATGCATTGGCATTTTTCTGTGACTTTTGTCTTCATTCACTTACACTGGCTTATTAAGGTCACTGCTAATATGTATTACCTGCTTTCCTAGCATTGCTTTACTTAGCATTGGTGCAGTTCTTTGCTTTTTGCTTCAGGGGGCAAGAAACACTTTATTCTCTGGTACAACAATTCTGGCATTTAAAATATAAACATAGGGCAACCACCATGGAAGATGGCATCATAAATAGAAGGGAAAGACCTCTGTAGTCTGCTTCCTTTGTCTATGCAAATGTATAGCAATAATAGTCTTTCATGGCCCACCTCTACAGACTTAACCCAATCCTTATAATAATCTCTATAAGAATATTGGTTGCTATGGCAACACATTCTGTGGTACCACTTGACTGTCAAAATAACCTCATGAAATATCATGCTAAGAATGTTTTAGAAATTGACTTTTACAATAAAAAGTAAATAAATCCACCTAGCTTTAGAAGATGTGGCTAGATTTATATAGTCTGCAACAAGGGATCAACCATTTTCTAACCAAGAGGAATCAGGCTAGTGGAAATGGATATATTGTGCTTCTCATCTTTGGTGAGTGAGCTGAAATAGAGTTTAGAAATATCTTTTTCTGCTTAAATTAATGGTATACCAGCCACATCTGTGTAGAAGAAGTTAGCACAACAGTCAAAGGTTAAATGATCCTCAGATGTTACTAAGTTTGAGTTAGTGCCTGTGTGATGTCTTTGCTTCTCTTACAGCTTCCATTAGCTTGTGTTCATCTTTAGAACTGCTACTTTTTCTGTGCTTCTTTCTGTCCCCAAACTTTTTCTTCATTTCTGCTTTCCCTTTCTTAGAGCTGACTCCATGCTTTTCTTTACTCTGTTGGCTAAAATAATATGCAGTTAAGTGTTTGGAGGTTTTTGTATTACTTATTTTTATATGAGCCTCATAGCAGTATTTTAGATCTAATGTTTAACACCAGATTAATAGATATTGTCAGACTCAACAACATTACATTGGTCAATCAAAAATCCATCCACTTCTGAAAGATTAAGGCAAGCATTCCTAAAGACAGCATTTAGTATTTGAATATCAGGTAGGCTGCACAAACAAATGTCAAGCAGGCTAGAACAAGTATTTCATATTCCGATATAAATATGGACAAAAAACATTAAGGTATGAGTAAAATTTACTCTTTCTTATTGTTGTTGTTGTTACCTTTTTTTTTTTTTTCTTTTAAACCAGGTTTTCAGTAATCACTCATTACTGGCTTAACTTTCCTCCTCTTTTCCCTGAAATCAGTAAAAGTTGTTATTGCAGTTCATTTAGTTGAGGTGGGCTATCCTGTGTAGAAAATAACAGAAATTAATGGAAACTGTTCATTCTTCGTATGTTTGGCTGTCATAGAAAATTAGTATACTGTTTTAAGTGAAAACCAGCATTCTGATATTCCCTTATCACTGAGAACAATATGGAAGCCTTAATGCTGGCAACTGACTTTTCCCAGTACTTTTCATCCCTTCTAGACAATGAAACAAAATAAGGCAGGTCAATTTTAAATAAAAGTTTTGCCTGCAAAACAAGCTAACACATTTATTACTGATAAATTTAAAATAAAAATGCAAGGCTCATAATTCGATTGAATTGATCTTTTTTCTCTGAAAACCCTTGGAGTGATCCAAGCAACTGTAATACAGTTGTGCTTTTCTGAACATAGGAGATGACTACTGAAGCAAGATCCCTTTAGCTTATATGATTTCCTATTTGGGGGTAGTATTTTTTTTTTTTAAATGTTAGCTTTTATTCTCTGTGGTATATCCTAAGCTTCATGATGTTAAAGCAAATTTTAAAGTAAAATGGAGTAGAAATAGCCAATAATTGATAATTAAAAATACATAATTTTAATATATATTAATATGTTCACCTCTATTTAAAGTATAATTGCAGATACATCAATATAAATATTTTCCTTAGAAAGTGTGATTTTCATACAGCAGATTATCAGCTGAGTAGTTACTTTGTATTAAAATAGTAGTTTAACTTTTGAGAATTATAAATGGGAATCTTTTTAAGTAAAATGTTTCATTGAGTATATCACTGTGTTTGATTTGAAAGTATTGTTGCTTTAAGCAGAGGCTGCCCTCAACACGTTTATCAGCAAGAGAGGAAGAAGATGATGATGCAGGTGAAAATACTTGTGGTCCTTCAGGTATATGGGAGGCATTGACACCTTGTAATGGATGCAGGAACCTTGGATTCCCCATGCTTGCACAGGTATATGTTTACCTTTCCATCATAAAGCTTATTAACTACAGAAGAACTGCTTAATCTCTTCTCTGTCTTACAGTCATTTCTAGTTTTGCTTTATTCCCATCAAAATTGTTACTGTCAGCCTTCATTTTAACATCAAAATCTGTTTTTAAAATTAAATGTTGGGGTTCAGCCATCCTGCTGTAATACTCATCCAGGTAAGTTTAAGGACAAGAGAGTTTGCAGTTTATTAACCCCATTTTCAACAGTTTTCATGTTGCATAGCTTTCTTTTCTCATTCCATCTGGAAAGAAATTTTGAAGTCACATAGTTTCATTTGGGATATGTAGTCTATTTTTGATCAGCTTCTAATTCATATAATGATATCTCAGCTACTTTCTTTATAGAATTAACTGAGGACATCATGCATAACTGAGCTGATGTAAGAATATAACCTAAAACTTCTCTTTTAAGATTATGTAAGTTAAAAAAACTCTTCAAACATTTTCAAATGTTCATAATAACACAGAGGAGAATAAATAAAAATGGGTAATGTACTTGCTTCTAAGTCCCAACAATTCTCAGAGCAGACCAGTCTGCAGTATCCACCAAGGCATGCCAGCAGCTGTGTCCTGAACAAGTTGCTACAGAACAGGATGATGCTTATTACTGCTTCTGGGTCTCCCTTGTTCTGTCCCCTCACTATAGTTTAGCACTCTCATTTCTGTAACATCTTTCCTGCGCTTTTCTTGTAGCATTGAATGGAGGCCTGCCAAACTTCTGTTTAGATATGCCTGTTTTTTCAGTTGCATCCTTACTTGGCACTGCATGTAAATCACTTTGTCGGATTCTTGTGTACCAGATTGGAATTACATATCCTGTCTCACCACACTTTATACACTGTTGCTTTCATACCGTGACTGTATGTTTTATTCCCTTTAGTCTCATGGGACTTGCACCTGTTTGAAGTCAATGCTAAAGCTTCCACTGCAGTCGGTGGAAACAGGATATGGCAACTAATGTGCTTGAATAACAATGAGCACTGCCCTGTCTTTTTATAAGGAGCTTTTATATCCCATTCCCCTTTCAGTAGCTGTTTTCTACTTCATACCATCTATCATTTTAGACATTTGGCAAGATGCAGAGCCGTCAGAATTATCCTGATATACAATAGGAGTGCCATAGTTACTAATTCCTCATTTTTAAGAATTTGTTTCATAAAATATTTCTTAAATGGAGCTTATTTAAATATCTGTCTCCTATGGTTTAATTATTGCTAAACTTTCCTATGATGAACACACACGTCATTTTGGAGTGACCGCCTAATTTAAAAAAACCCAACTTTTTTGTTTTCCTTACTTCTTTTTAATATATGAAAGACTTGTAAAGTCTATTATAAAATTGAGGAATGCATTTGAAAAATACAACCAAGTTAGCCCGATTAGTTGGTATCTCCTTTTTATAAGAAGTGATGTAAGTTTTAAGATAGTGACTTCTGAATTAGTTTTATTCATTGTGCTTAAGTCTTAAACTCAGCTTCCCAATATCTCTTTTGCTCTGAGAACTAATAGGATTTTTAATTATCGATAGAAAAAAGAGTGTGTTTATTTGGTGTTTATTCGTGAAATGACAGAATGCTTTTCTAGATTGTTTCTCCATAAAAAATTGAACACAGAGAAAGTTTGATTTTCTTTTTATGGAAGAAAGAAAAAAAAAGAAATTAAGTAGTGAAAAATCTCCAAATTACAAACCAGTGAATTCACTTTATAAAGTGTTGCTATCACTGTATGCAGTCTTTCAAGCTGTTAGCTAATCTGCTGGATCTTTCAAATTCACTTCTGAATGCAGCAGAGAACATCTTGTTCTAAGGGACTGAGAACACAAAGTATTAATTTCAATTTTTGATTAAGACCAATATCTTGAACTGGTTTAACAAATTTTAATAGATATAATCTGCAACAGCATGTTTTAGGTAAACTAACAACAATGTGGTTTTAATACTTATGGCAGTCGAGTAATATACAAGAACATGCAGAGTTTGTTGTGAAGAAACAATAAGATAAGGCTACGTGACATCATGTCTTAAAATCCATACTTCACTAAAGATCCTGAAATAGAGAAAAGGGTCTATCAAATATGCAAATGACAAGTTAATTTTTCTAATTCTCTTGTAGTTAAAAATAGATTTTAGAATTATATAAATATACTGTGTTTACGCGTCAAAGGAGAACAAACAGCAATTCTTGGTTTATATACACAGTCAGAGGTACAATAGTGAATTGAAAGTGAACTTTAGGTGAGATTATGAGAGTGTCCATCTGTGACCTAATAAC
>JAVHNF010011065.1:0-11161 GCA_034783455.1 Micropsitta finschii | reverse complement strand
TTTGATGCAGCCCAGGATACAGTTGGCTTTCTGGGCTGCGAGCGCACACTGAAGCCGGCTCATGTTCATTTTCTCATCGACCAACACCCCGAAGTCCTTCTCCACAGGGCTGCTTCTGAAAAGAAGTATCACCTCTCTGTCCCAAGCAGACAAGACAAGAACAAACACTGAGACATCAGCATTTCACATGAGACAGAGATTGCCATTTATGGCCACCTCCTCATTTTCTCCTTTGGGTAAAGGATTTCACTCCTCTGCACCAGAATCTCTCAGCACACACGAAACAATAGTGACGTATCCAAGCATAGTTACTCAGCACTGCATACCCGAGCACCTACAGCTGAGCAAGATATTTGCTTGCTTAGCCAAATTTGGAGCCTTGTTCTGTTTACCCTAAAGAAATGCTCCGTCATTATTCCACTGCTTACATTCACAGAAAGCCTGGTGACTCAGAAGTGCCCACTCTCAGGCAAAAAAAAATGAAAGGAAGACATTAGAAAATAGAGGTACAAGAAAAGAAACTTCCTTAAAACCAGGAAAGGTCTTTTTTAAACATTTATTTTGAAGTTGGCTTGCCATAGAGAAAAACTTCTTTCCTCTTCCTCCATGTGGCTTGAGTTCTATAAGCATGCTCTGAGTCCAGACTGTGGTTGGGAGGGAGCTCACTCATCTTTAACATCAGTTGTAATGCAGGTTTACTAGACAGAGCTCCTGCATTCTGGTTAAGAAACAGTTCCCTCATTTCACTGCTTTCTTCACTCCCGTAAGTTTCTCTCTGCTCTTGCCATGGCACTATGATGAGAGACCAGTGAGTCCAGTCCCAAGCAATCATTCTGAGTATGTATTTCAACACTGTTGTGGTTAATTAACTTGTCAGATAGCAATCTAGGAGCAGTTGAATATATAGGTCCCTCAGGCATGCTGCATATTTTATCCTCACTGTATCACTAATTATAACCATAGTTGTGATTAGAATGCTGAGATTCACATTGTTACACCTCGCTCTTTCCTTGACAATCCTAAGTTTCATTTCAGCTTCCTCTCTCTGGCTCCAGCAGCAAAGAAAACAGACATTGGTGATGGGGAATGCCTGCCAATGCAGCAGAGGCGAGCCAATGCTGATCCCGCTTCCAGTAACATGTCCTGGCTGAGCATGTCCAGACTAAAAAGTAATTACAGCCAAACCTACACATCCTCAAAAGCAGCTAGTATCACTAAGTACTAAAATGAACAGCACTGTCATCAGAAGCTTCTTGAACAGACAACCTTTAGATTAATGGGAAAATTGGAAGCAGGTATAAAACTAGCTTTTCCTTATACTGGAGGACATTTCTTATGCTTAGTTGCACTAATAATACCCAACCCCTTAAAATGCTCCTCCTTTCAGAGAAACGTTGGGGTCCTTGCAAAGGGGAATTCAGACCAACAGACCTGTGGGGTGCATGTCTGTGAGGAATGGAGAAGAAAAAAAAGGATACAAGGCAACATCAAGAATGACTTATGCAAGACTCAAGTACCTGATTGCAGGCTCTCTTTGCTTGGTTGCCTCCTAGCACTGGAAAGAACTCAGCTTGAAAGAGACATACTTCTTCCATTTCACAATGCCCAGGTGCCCTGACCTGCACCACTTTGTACATCCAGAACTGTCTCAGCTCAGAGCAGAGAAGCTCAGCATCCAGCTCTGCTACACCCAGACAGATACCATGGTGGTGCTTGTCTGCCAGATGCAGACAGATACCATGGTGATGCCTGTCTCGTAGAACAGAGGATGAGGTCGGGTCCTCTTAATTCATTACAAGTCTGATGCTTAGCTGCTTCTGTCTGTGGACAAGAAAGCTGTGATTCTGGGCAGGATGTCTTTGTCACTAGGTGATAGCTTCATCCTCCATGAAGCAATACTCCTCATCCCACTGCCTGAAGACTTGACACTGTTCAGGGAAGCACTTGCCATACTCAGGCCACTCCAGTGCAAGCAGAGAATTCTGGTTACTGTCGCTGCTGCCAGAAATGCTTGCATATATTACTATTTAATTGCCAAACACAACTCATCTTCGGGGCAGGAACCACAGCTCACAACTCCTCCTTCCTCACGAGTGCCGTAAGCATTAGCTTACAGTCCTGCAGCTTTTTTGTTTCTTTGTATTCATACTTTTAATTAATTTTGGCTTGGTGGCACACACTCAAGAGGAGAGGGAAGGGTGTTATTCCAGGATAAGCCTTGAAAATAGGACGTGTGGATTTGAATTCTCTCAGGTTGAGAAGGGAACCGAATGTAAATCTCCTGCTTTCTATGCAAAGGCTGTAACCACCCACAGCTATGGGAAAGGTGCACATCTGACACACCCAGCAAGCCTTACCCAGCTCCTTGAAGGAATGCACCTTGGAAGCATCCCCAGGGCAGAGCCAGGACCAGGTTCCAGCAGGAAGGCTTCTCCCTGAAGCTTTAAGCAGGACATTTCACTCAGGTAATTATCCATGAAGCTTCTTGCTGAATATATAGACTTGGCACAACCCTTTCCTCAGGGGTTTTGGCTGCTAGACTCAAATGTTAGGGAGCAAAATATATCAGTGATTTTGTCTAACAATCACTATGGTAAAACTGACGCTTTCTGGATTGAGCCAGCATGTACAAGCGCTACACTGACCTTACAGTTTGGGTGAAATGGTCTCGTACCTGATTCAGTTACTTATTTGGCTGAAAAGCCCTCTTTCCCGATAACTTCTTTTCATGCAATGTTGGTACCGGGTCTGGGTTATTCGGAGCTCATCAAACTGCCAAAAAGTTGGCTGAGGGCATGATCTTTCTGCAAAAATGTCAACGGATATTCACAATGTGGGCTTAGATCATGTGCTGAGTTTTGTAGGCTACTGTGAAGGTGTCCACTTCATGCATCCATAATGAAATGATGACCACTTCAGGCATCCATAGCAAAGGCCTAGGAGCTGGAGAGGCTGTGACCCTGACAGTCCTTTAAACCTGACAGCCCTGTGTGCCAAACATCAAAAGATCCTGAAATAAGTTACCATGTTACATCATGTTGATTCAACACAAATAGATGTATTTTCACTTCAGCTTTCCTTGTGCTTTGAGAAAAGTGCAGTCAAAAAAACCCCAAAACAAACTATGAAATGCAGTATGCCCAAAAGCCTGTTATGTTTTGCTACTTTCAGTTGATTTACACTAACAGGATTTTTAGAAGTTCACCCTACCACCAGTGTCCTGCAATAATTACTCTGATTGTGGTGAGATACACAGCCTTATTTTCCTTCTTGGCCCAGAGTGAATGATTCAGCGTTGCGTGTTTCATAGCCTGAGTCATAAACGTTGAAATTGATTACACAGAGGAGTTGGAGCAGTCTTTCACTTTGCTTGCTTAAAGATCTACTGAAATTCATTGAGACATTTACAGTTCCCATGAAACTTGGGCTTCTAACTTGAAGCTTTTTAGTTTTTCCCACCCACTGTCAGGACAGCGGCTCCGAGGCTACAGTGCATGTTCAGAAACTGCAAGAACACTGAAAACCCCTGGTATTAATGAGGGGGGAGTATGTGATGAACATTGCTTAAGCTGGCTTTCTTCTAGCAGTAAACAGGTAGTACCAGAACACAGGCATATGCTAATTCTCAGGGCTGCGTAACCCCAGTGAGAGCCCCTGTTCCTCTGCCTCCAAAGAATTCTAGTATTTAATAAAGTTTCTGCTTCCTGAAATTACCTCCTTTAGCTCTCCAGCACCTCTGGGTAGCAGAATAATGCACTTAGAGCCCTCCAACCCTTTCTGCTCCAGGATAAACAAACCCACCAACCCCTTAGCTCTTTTTTTGCCATATGCTCAGCCTCCTCCTCAGTCCCCACATTTTAATGGCTCACCACTGAATTAACCTATTTACACTTGATTAAAACATCGTGCTGGTCTTGCTATTGGAAGTAAGCCCAAATACATGAGAGTGCAGGAGGAAAGACAATAAAGTGTGTTGTGGTTTTGGTTTTTGTTTGTTTGCTTGGTTTGTTTCAATTATTTTATTTATTTTTATTTATTTTCGGGTTTTTTTTATTTTAAAGGTGGGATTTTGTTTCTTGCATATGGAACCAGTTGTGGTCAACTCAACAAGAGTCATTTGTTCCTCTGTTGAAGTCTATACAGAGCTGGAGTAAACCTACTACAGGAATGCAGCGAAGCCAGGGTTGTTTGATGTTGTTCTTCATACAAGTGTAACTGACTTGATCCCTCTACACCAAATCCAATGCCAAAGCAGATTAATGTTTGCCATTTTGGAACAGAGATCAGGAGTGATACTTTTCTCGCTTTCCTTTAACAGCCCCAGGACAGGAGCTAGCTTCTATCTAGCTAGCATCTAACAGAAAGGGCACAGCTCAAGGCAATGGGGCTAGTGTAAGAAGAGCACTAGCAATAGCTACTTCAAATTCTGAATATGCTGCCAGTGGAAGATGTTAGGAATTTATAAACATGGTGGCCATTTAAATGGTTGTGTTACATTAGATACAGTAGTGCAGATCTTCATCCATCTGCAAGTACTGTGCAAATGTTTTACCCAGTGCTTAATTATTTTCTCTTCTTCTGCAAGCTGATGGGCACTGAAATGGAGGCTTTGGGGCAGACCAAAGGAGCTGATGGATAAACCTCAGCAGCCTGCTCATTACACTTCCTACATGACCAGGACTGGGCAGGATTTTCTGCACAGCATGTTCCTCTTTTCCAGCCTCACAAGGCAAATTAAAGTACATCCAATTAAGACATAGAAGAAGCTTCAGCTAGAAGGAAATAACCTAATTTGTATTTCACTGGGACATGAGGGTGATACATCCATCTTTATTAAAGCAAACAGAAAAAGGATAACAATGCTCTACAGTCCAGGGCCAGAACACAACCCTTACTGTAAATAGAGGGTTTAAATATCATTCTTAGAAGGATCATCTTTTAAAGAGTTGCCAGAACCCTCACTGGCCAGTACTAATGTCCTCTGACATGTGGGCGCTTGTATTTGTTTAAATGATTTAGGTTTGTGACAACCTTTGTCCGCAATGAAGGGTCATCCCCAACACACCCCATTATAGTTTGTAGTGTTGCAGCTGGCTTTGTGCGTATTTCACACCTTGCAATCCTCCCTTTGCTGGTCATTTTTGCAGCACTATACTTCAATACCGCTCTGATCAACTGGCTTCCTGTCATAACCTTAGGAATCATATAATTATTCAGGTTGGAAGACATTTAAGATCATCAAGTCCAACTGCAAACCTAACACTGCCAAGTCCACCACTAAACCATGTCTACGTGCAACATCTACATGTCTTTTAAACACCTCCAGGGAAGGTGACTCCACCACTTCCCTGGCCAGCCTGTTCCAATGCTTGACAACCCTTTTGGTGAAGAAATTTTTCCCAATATTCAATCCAAACTTTCCCTGGTGCAACTTGAGGCTGTTTCTTCTCTCCCTGGGCTGTATTCCACCGTCTCCCAATTGCAGAACAGTTTCATGAAGAGGAGCATGGATGTGAGGGAAATCAGCGCCCACCAAGAGGGAAGAGACATGCACATGCTGATGCCTGCGTACAGCCACATCACCTGGTCCTTCCCAGTGCTGTGTAGTTGATCAGCAAAGCAGGAGGGCTTTGCTTACTGCATGCATTTTCGTAAGAGGACTACTACCAATGTTAGAGGCGTCTACACCACACAGCAGGGTGGGAAGGGATTTGCAGTGAAAGTGAGTAACACTGTTGTAAACCCTTTATAGCTTCTCACCTAAGGCCTCAAAGCATTTCCAAGCTGATAGTGTAGTTGCAGGAACTCCCTAGCACATGGCATTCCTGAGCACGGGGGCTCCCATAGCATACCCAGAGTGGCTGCTCACCCCTATGACATCTTACTGTGAACTCCTTTCTGGTGCTGAGATGTTTTGGTTTTAGCTCAGGCTGGGAACATTTCTGTTGCATCAGTGCAGAGCTATTCTGTTCCATGGGCAGCCTCCCAGGCTAATGCATGAGATTTAAAAGCTTACTTAGTAAATATCAGATTTCATATTGTTTCATCTACCATTTCGCACCCCAGTTCCGGGGCCAAGGACGAAAGCAAGGATGTAACTTTGCATCCAATTGCTGCCGGTCTCCTTTCCCATCCTTCCCCTCTCCCAGAGTTTCCAAGCAGCAATCATTATCACTTCCCCAGCAGTCACTCCAACCTCACATCACCATAAGGCCAAGTGAGGCCATGGCATCTCTTCAGGAACACAAGAGAAAATGAGACCCAAGACATCCACGAACTAGCAGTACAAGGTAGAAACTATTTCAGTCTGCTCCTGGGTTTAGAGAGCCAGCTGCCGGGACAAAAGACTGTTGAAAATGTCCTCCACAAAGACCCACAGCAAATGAGAAAGGTCAGCGGTGGCAGAGCTGCTAAAGAGACGGTAACCATAGCTAATTAAATGGGCTGCTGCCTAGTGCTCTGAAACCCAAGCATTTGTCTGAGAGATAGTTTCATTTTAATTTTCTGAGACTTTGCCAGCCTTGCGCACTTTGCTGATGTAGCTCCTACAAGACAAGGATGTTTCTTTTCCTTTCTCTCATTATTCATACCTTAAAGGCAACACTGTGTTCTCCTTAAGGTATTTTTCTAGGAAAAGTAGGTGCAGGTAGGTAAAGGGTAGAGCTGCAAAACCTCACCTACCGGACACTAGTGGACACTTCTGAATATAATTTGCAGGCGCACAAACATTTCAGTGCAAATTTTTTTCATTAGGAAAAGTTTTAGCATTTGAAATGGCCACTTCCAACGTTTTCCTGATTGATTTTTCAGTTCAAAATTAAGCAAGATTCCTGTTAGGGCCATTTTAGCTTGCCGTCTCCAAGTCAGCATGTCTCCCCCTTTCTAGCATGTCTCTGTTCTTGCCCTGCTGGAGATAAGCTGGGGGATTTGCACGCTATTTTCTCAGTGACTCATTTTCCAAATATGGCCATTTAACAAATATTATTACTGCAGGCAGCCATCCCCTTCAGATCCTTTATAAAGGAAATTACTCAATCAATAAAGTTAATTTTCACTCCCCCTTGAAGCAGCCACCTACCCCAGCAGATGTTCAGAAACAGGCTAGAACAAAGCCGGAAACCTCCTCAGATCCAAGCATATCTTGCCAATGTCCTCCTGCTGCTAAGGTTGAAATTAATACTTTCTCTATAATAGGAAGCAGTGCAGAGAGCGAGACCATGTTCTGCTGCTTTAATTAGTGAACAAAGATTAACAGCAGTAATGAGCTCTGGTCCATTCTCACTATGCTTTGTGTCAACCCACTTCTACTATAGATAGTGTTTCCACATTGAAACAAATTCAAAGCTGATATTAACCCTAACTAGGTGTCTGTGCACAACACAAATGACCACAGTTCTGAATCAGTGCAGTGGGACAGAGGAGCTGGTCTCATTGCCCTGTTTCATCCCAGGAGGAGGTCCTTACTGGAAAGAGAGGAAAGACTTACCTGGAGATCCTGAGGAAATCTTGGAGCCACATTAATTCAGCTTAGGTGTGGATATCACTGGGGAGACTCTCAAAACTTCTTGAGTAGGGTCTGGTTTTGCAAACCTGCAGCATGTGGCAAGTAACACACAACAGCATTAACCACAGGAGGAAAATACACAACAACAGTCTTTCTACATCTCTTTTGTTTGCAATAAGAAAACCAAGGTTCAATATCACATACACCAAAACTATTATCTTGGGATCTAACCTGCTTTACATGAATATGGTGTTCAGGAGCAAGTCCAGACTTAAACTAAGAAAGCTTGGAATTAGGTTGTCCTCCAGAAGGTTCTTGTCTGGTCCAGATTCTTGCCACACACAATCTCTCTGATCCCAACATGCTGGCAAAGTTAGCACAGAAGTTATCCCCAGTTTGAACATCCTTGGGTATGCTCATCACACTGGGGTCGAAGGGGCACTAACACCCTTAAGGAGGATTTAGTGAGTGCATTAGCTGGCCTTAGATAAAGTTTGGAACAAGACAGGAAAAAAACTTAAAGTTTAATTATAAAAGAAAAAAAATAGAGTGGTTCTCAGGCATAATATCAAGATGCTAACAACTGAAGTAGGCCTCCAGATAGGGGGGTCGGGGGAGAATAAAAAGGAAGAAAAATCACTCAGTTATGGAAAAGGGGGTTTTCTGATTTCTTGAGTGAAATAAACATTGTGAAATGACTCAGAAGTGCAGTACCAATGTAGAGCATCCATCCTTGCAGTATGTAGAGTATAATGTGAGAGAGGTGTAAAAGACCTGGGACCATTGACTGTAAGCCTCTGATATGAAGCTAAAACAAAAGTAAAAATACTGTGAATGCTTTGGTGTTATGCTAATAAGGAAGGAGCAATTGAGTACTAGGACAGCTTTGCATTCAGCCCTTAGCATCTGCATGTACCTGTGAGCGCTGTTTTTTCCATCCTCCTGACATAACCAGCACCAGGAGAACCAGTTGCAAAGAAATAAACCACTGCAATTTCAAGCAGAGCTGTTGCTATTAAAAGGGCAAAGACATTTTAATGACAATCACAGTAAAATCTTCCGTAAGATCTGCTAAGTCAGTATCTCATTTGATCCAACCTGAAAGGATGAAAACTGGTAACACAACGCAGCTGGCTTCTCAGGTGGGACTTCTGGTGCTGAGGGCAAATAGAATAGTCACTGTTGCTGATAAACCAATGGCAAAAGCTCATGGCTTCACAAGATCATTGACTGCTTGAATTGAATTGGCAACAAAACATCATGAGTAAAATCCTTCCATGATTTAAATAAATATCTGTGATGTGTCATGAGGATAAAATGTGGAGGTCCAACACATTCCTACCAACAGCTCCTGAAATGAGTAACTCTTTCCTTATTACAGAGTGTCAGGTCAATTTACCTTAGTTTTCCTACACAGCATAAATGCTATCAGAAGAGTCCTGCTCTAGCTGCATCACCTGTTGAAAATAATAGAACTTGGAGATTAAGGATTCCTTTAGAAATCTTTAGCACATAAGAGAGCTGGAGCTGCAGTGGTGTTTGGTGTGTCATGATGACTGGGTCAGCAGTCACTCTACTTGGATAATACCAAGCTCCTAAAGGTCAGGGCTGATGACAGACTGCACACAGATGGAGCTTCCAAACCTTAAGATAACTCCCTACACCTCCTCCCAGCTATAACAGCTGATCTACAGCAGCTGTCTCCTGCATTTAAGCTCAGTTTTTGCCTAACCATTACAAAGGTATTATTTACAGTTAAAAATCCTGACTTGGACACATCTGAGACCAGGGAGTGGCTGCCATGGACAGATCATTAACAGCAGTAAATTCTATGCTAACAGCTTCAGGCTCAACTATTGCTTTTGTACAGATATTGATGCACATGGAGAACATCTATAAAACCACTAACAAACTCCTTTTTATTTTGTTTTCATCTGCTTTTCTTGGCTTCCACTGTCATGTAAAATTCAATGAGTTGCTTTTTAAATCTTCTGTAGTTTTTTCTATTTAATTAGACATTTTCCAGTCACAGAACCCTCTTTCTTTTGCAGCTGTCACATTTGCAGTTTCTGCATGCTGCTGAAGGACTTGGTGCTAAGGGAGGAGCTTTGCCTTCTGGCCTTCCAGTACTGAGTTTTACCATTAAATTTAGGGCTTCTGGGAAATTGGCAAAAAGTAATTTTTCTTTGAATGCACAGCACAAACTCCACATGCATTCCACCCTTGAGAAGAGCACTGGGTGTGGGTGAAAGCTAAACAAGTATGGAGAGCCATGGAGGAACATTTCCTCCCGTTCTCCCATAGGGCATTTATTCTTTTGCCCTATGTCTCAGTCTGGAACCTGGGCCTTGCATACTTCCACACTGTTCTGCTGATAGCAGTGAGCTGTGTTGCTGCTCCCCATTCTTGCTCAGAACCACTTCAGCATGTGGGCATTGCTGATTATTTGTGGAAGTTAGGGAAAATCATTCCACCTCCCTTTGTGAATTTGGTAGAAGCACGACTGGAGCACCTAAAATACTGCTTGGAAGGGATCTATGTCACTTCAACCATTCTTAATGCAACCTTCATGGATCATCACTCACCAAAGCTGGATATTTTCTCTTCTAAATATTACTGATGCATGAAGAGATACAGATTCAGTTCACCTTCAGTTCCTCAAATTAGAAATGTGTATGTGCCTTGTGGTCTGTTGCATTAGAGGTGTGTGTAACTGTAGGCTTTTAGAGATGTGTATAATTGATCTCGTACTGAAGTGGAAAAAACACATTTGACTTACAGAGTAAATAGAAACAATCGTCAGCCTCTGTGGGGACCATGTTTAGGTCAGTTCTCTCTGCAACAGACTACAACTATGCTTTTGCTCTTGGGAAATAGTATCTTTCCTTAGAAACTATTAATAGCATGAAGTACTATGTACTGCTTACTTTCTCACAAAAATGTTTTATCTTCACAACTGTGCACTCCTTAACATGACATTTTCTACCACTACCATTCCCAAATAAATATTCTTATTTCAGGGCTTGCCTGTTGGCAAATAATAGCAGACCAGATAATAAAACTGCTTCACAGCTGGTAGCTTTCCTTCCCATGACCTATGCTCCCAAAGTATTTAGCAACAAGAAAACTGTGAATCTACAAGGTCACTTTTTTTAGTGATGCCTAATGTTGGACTGCAAAGAGTAGCTGGAACTAAATATAAGCTTCCTAATAATAAAATGTGAGTATGTTTAGGGAGAACAGCGATGAGACATTACTGTAGGGATCTGTTACAGACCACCTGATCGAGAGGAATCTACGGATGAATCACAGTCAGATAGGAAAAGCCTCACGCTCGCAGGCCTTTGCTCTCATGGGGGACTTCAACCACCCTGACATCTATTGGAGTGACGGTACAGCCCGGCACAAGCAATCCAGGAGGTTCCTCGATTGTGTGGAAGACAACTTTCTTCTGCAAGTCATAGAGGAGCCAACAAGGAGAGGTGCCATGCTTGACCTCATGCTCACCAACAGGGAAGGGCTGGCTGGAAATGTGATGCTCCAGGGCAGCCTTGGATGCAGTGATCACGAGATGGTCGAATTCAAGATCCTCAGGACAGTGAGAAGAGTGTGCAGCAAGCTCACTGCCCTGGACTTCAAGAGAGCAGACTTTGGCCT
>JAVHNF010011057.1:15858-28217 GCA_034783455.1 Micropsitta finschii | reverse complement strand
TCATCTCTAACCCTACTTAAGCTGCTTTTGGCCATTTCCAACCCAGTTTTTCCCATTTCCAAGCGGTTCCTCTGCAGAATGCAGATGTCAGCTGAACGTGACAGGACACAGCAGCGCCGGGACCTGCTGTGGAGTGGCAGCTGCGTGTCCCTCTTGAAAAGATTCTTACCAAAAGAAAAAGCAAACAACCAATAGTGTTAACAATCAGGGTAAAAGAGTCTTTGCCACTACATACTGTACACTGCAAACAGCCTCTAATAATGGCACAGGTCCTTTTTTGGTTTAAAGAAGCTTGTGTTACTGTAGTTAATGCATGACCAAGACCATAGACTTGTTATTCAGCACAAAACAAGCCGTCTAGAAGCTTCGGTGTCCCAGGGCATCAGCAACTGTTCCTTACAAAGCTTGGATTCTGTTTCCAGCAAACAGTCACCAAGCAAACAGTGAGGAGTCCCTCTTGAAAAGTCCGTCTCAAACACACTGAGGTGCACAAGGCAAATGAAAGTGATGAGCTGCCAGATTTTGGTTACAGAAGCTTCTTGTTACTAGAGTGTTGAGATCTACTGCAGTAAACAGAACACTTCAAGGCTTTAGTCACAGGTGCTGCAGGGCTTCTTGTCCTTGCTCGGTGTAGGAGTCATCTTTATGTGAATTTGACCATTCTCCAAAAGTATCCTGGAAGTGGACATTTTTCTGTGATGCCTGCATACGTTTCTTATCCCGATAGAAGAAACTAAACCTTCCAGGGAGGGAGGGGAGGGAAAAGAAAGAACACTGTTTACCATCTTGAAACCACTTCAAACACCCGCCCCATACACAGCACAACAAAACAGAGCAAAGAATCTGTTTGCATCGGCAAAATTCAAGGCAGTGAAGCCTGATGGGGTGCATGTCAGAATGTTATTAGAGATGAAATCATTGCAATCTCAAGCAGTTTGGCTATGGAAGCTTCAAATAAGCTCTAAATGCTGTTGACTCTACAAGGTGCAGGTATCATTTTCAATGTATATTCCCACTTCCCCAGCCCCAAGATAAAGAAGCGACACAATACATGTTAGTTTCTTGGCATAAAGAAAGTGGTATCTTTGGCATTAAATCTGGATAATTTACCAGAGAGCAGAAACAGATTGTGTTTTTAAGGGTGTCAGCAGGGAAGTTCATAAGATAAGAAAATAAAGCCTCCACTTTTTGTTTCCAAGTGTACAGAATCTGATACATAGACTTGGTTCCTGCAAACCCAAATGAGTAAACGCACACGTGTGCACCAGAGTTTGCAGGATGAAGGCTCTAAAGCCAATGCACACGAGTGTGCACGTCATTTCCTGTCACACAGCTTGGGTGCTCTAAGAGAATGACGTACATGAACCAACAGCCATTTAATACAACAACAAACTGCCAGCTGACAACACAGCTAAGAAAATACAGCCCCAAAATCCTTAGTATCAGTTTATTTGTAAAGGATGAAGTTACTTGACCAGGCAAATTCAGTGTTTGTCATGAGTTCAGTACAAGAGGTGTTAGTGTGGTGTTTAGGTCAGCTGAGAAACGCAGAAGTTGTGGTCCCAGCTAGCAAAGGTTTGAAGTGGCTGCAAACCCTTTGGGTTTAACAGGGCACTTAAGGAGGTAAATATTGGTTGGGTTGCACAGTACCCATCGAAACGCAGTTGTGAATGACACGGAAACTGCTAAATGCCTCTGCAGTAAGAGACTGTGCAAATATAAACTCAGCTTTGACAGGGTATAAAGCTGGCCCCAGCCTCAGCATGCTTCCTGCATACCCCGAGCCTCGCCTTAAGTATCACGGCCTGACCATTCAAACCACCTCATGTGGCGTAGGAAGTTCTGCCTTCAGTGTCTCTAGGCACAGAGGAGGCTGTATTTGAGTGTCAGGTGAGGTTTAAGGCAGCTTTCCTGAAAAAATACCCTATCATACATGCAGGGAAGCATGGCAATATCAAGAATATTAAGAATAATTATTTTTTTACTAGAAAGCAATGTAAAAAGCTCCACAAGTGCAATGCCAGATGACTAACGTTGCTAGCAGGACCTGAACTTCTACATTTCCTGGCTTTGAATAATGCAGCCTTAATAGTAAAATAAGTCTTTTGCACTTAATTAGCCTCATCCTTTTCTACCACCTTCATTACAGGAGCTTATAATTTCACACAATGCTATGTCTTTTCAGGGCCAGATCCAATTCCAGCTGATAAAGGAAGTGTGCAGTCACTGAGGCTTTCTGCTGAGCGTGTCTGGTCCTGCCTGCTCAGCCTTGCTATTGTGATGTCCACACAAAGGACTGCTGTATTAATGCAGTAAGTTTCAAATGTCAAAGTTCAGTAGTTTTTCACTTTATCATTAAATTGAATAAGAGAAAAACATGCTTGAAAATCTCTGCAGGAAGCAGAAGGCTTTCCAATTCCTTCTGAAACAATGAAAATTGTTATTATGCCTTGAAAACTCTCATGGAGGAGGTTTGGAAAAGGCACGTCTATGTGGAGAGGAAGGGAATTTAAATACTGTGCTGCTGCTGCCAATATAAAGATCACTAAAGCAGCAGTTCTAATGCAAAGAGACTGTGTTAACAGCTATCAGTACATCTTCCAGAGACAGCCAAGGATAGAATAATAGAATTGATTATTGGGAGTGTAAACTCTGTTCTGAAATACGTAATTAGAGACAAAATATACAGCGCATAGATAGAAAGACATGGAAGCAACAGCCTATAATTAACACTGGAAATTAATATAGATCCCAGCCATTACACTCTGTAAATCTAACAAACTGATTTGTAACAAGTCATTAGAGTGACAGGGGGTTCTTAAACAGCAGTGGTGTGAATTGTGAATAGATACTCTGAGTAAGCAAAATTAACAGATGCTGGTTAAAATTCACATATTGCAGCAACTTCCTCAGAAGTAATGATTGATTTAGCATGGTAACATTAGGGC
This sequence comes from Micropsitta finschii, assembly GCA_034783455.1. Taxonomy (NCBI): domain Eukaryota; kingdom Metazoa; phylum Chordata; class Aves; order Psittaciformes; family Psittacidae; genus Micropsitta; species Micropsitta finschii. The sequence continues at coordinate 25,269 of JAVHNF010011057.1, read as the reverse complement.
AAAAGTGATCAAATGTCAGTACTGGAGGATTAGCATGGAGAGGACTATGATGAGTTGTGTACTGACTGGTCATTCTGATTGGCACTTTGTTCTTCTGTGATCCCACAGGCAGCCGATGAGAATGCAACCAGCAGCACATGTTAACACGGGGTCATGCAAAAGGAAACCACAGTACCAAACAGTATTACAAAACAATTCCTACAAGGGACACAAGTCTTCTTATGGGCTGCAATGTGGGATCATCTGGAATCAATCCAGCTGCTACCATGGGCATTATGGCTGTAAAGATCCTGGTCAGGAAAGTACAGACACAGAAGAGGTAAGACTGGAGCAAGGGAAAGAAAAAGCATTCCATTAAAAAGAAAAGAGGTAAACATGATACACGGGGTTACTTTGAATTACCACACAGGACATGTTACAGGGAGAGGTGGATCTGCATCACCCAAGACAGCTCTCCTCAGTGAAAAACTCGTATTTAGGAAAAGCAGTCACTGTAACCATTTCAATTGCTTTTGAATTTCTGAAAGATACCACTTTTGTGTTGTGAGGCAGCCTGCGATCTGGGTTGGGTTTCGTCAACGTATTACCACCTCTAGCAATGCAGAGCAGAGTGCACATTGTTCTTCCCAAGAGACAAACAGGCACAAACATAACGAGATGAAGGATGAAGGTGGATGTTAAGAAATACCAAACAGGACTCTGCTGTGACTACTGGATATTTGCACAGAAAACAGGGTTAGACAGGACCAGCATTACAGTTAACCATTTTACAAAGGTTACACTTGAGAGTTTCCAGTTAAAAACCATGATTGCAGGTGAAATACCGATGTAACCTCTTATGTGAGCTACTCGGTTAAAGGGCCTGCGTATCTGTTCCAAGAGGACCTGCATTATTGCTTCACATGCAGAAAGATGGCAACTGCAGGCAACAGAGTACTTACTTGAAACCTTGCAGCTACTCTGGCAGAAACACTTTCTAGCTGACCACAGCAAGGCTGTTTCTTTGTCATTCAGCACTTTCACTATGCAGTATACAACTCATGCAGCTTCAAGGTTGAGAGCACGCTGGGGGCAGTGCTCTGCGCCTAGCCAGCCCCACACAAACCTGCCAACACACCTTCATCCATACCTGGGACACCCTCTGTTTCCTAAGGATTCTCCTCAGAGCTTCTCCCTTGGGCCAAATATTTTTTTGAACTGTGGACTAATGTCAATTAAAGATTAAGTTGAAATCACAAGAGGCATTTTGTGACCAAACGCAGCTCTCCCCCAACACAGTCACTCTTAACTGCTATTCTTACAGTGGAAATGAACACAAACAAGCAAACGTTGTATCATTAGCAGTAACTAGGACTTCTGTTTTTACACATGGCACAGTCTGTGAGCTGCAGAAATGACACAGATACATCAGCTTTTGTAGACTGCAAGAATAGGAAGAAAACTTATGGCTGCTTTGGGCATTACATCAGTGACAAAGAAGCACGTATACTTAAAAGGGAAAACAAAACAGCATTTTCTGCTCAAAACAGAGGGAGCATTTTTAATCCTTGTACTCTTCCTCCTCAGTAAAGCCCCCTGGTTGCATTATTTCATCAAAACTCTGCCATGTGATGTGGTAGAGACAAGTTCAGAAATCAAGCAGTCTGAGATCACAGCTCAGAGTTTGCCCCAAAATGCTGATTTCTGTAGCTTGTTTTCCTTCCTTTATGGAGATGCAGCAGAGTCACCTGAGCACCTTTAGATGGCTCAGGCTACATGTACACATGTCTTATTCCCTGAGATGCTGTGTGGTGAAGGAAGAAGGGGCACATAATCCAGGCAAGCATAAAACTTCTCTGGAGAGGACAGCATCAGTGTCTCCTATTTTTGTACTTCAGCTTTTTGTTTAATCAGGAGGAAAAGTCTTGTCCTGGGCTCACGACAAGTCTTAAGCAGGGGAGAAGCAACCCTGCTTTCATTTGTAAAGGCACTCTGTGTGCAGATATCAGCACTACAGGTTTTCATTGCATCATTAGGTGTGGAGGATTTATGTGCCAGTGTTACCCAGGCAGTTGTATAGCGAGGGGCTGACAGCACCCAACCTGGGAGAGGGGAAGGGAGCTCAAGGGACAGCTCACAGCAGGCAGGGACTGCAGGTGGGCCAGGAGAAGTGTGTAACAGGACAGATGCTACACTTGGGTTCTTTGGTGTTTTCCAGCAGTGAAATTTCCTGTCTTTTTAAAGCCCATGTACAAGTACAGTGTTGACAACACACACAGGGAGGAGGGGGGAAAGAAAAGAAACCCACACCAGACAAATCTTATCCAGACAGGCTGCAAGAATAAGACAAATCTGACAACTATCACCAGCCTTCAGGTTACTTAAGTAGAGAGTTTTATCTTCCCTTATTTAATATGATGGCTAAATGAAGAGAGAGTAGACAGGGACAGAGCATCACAGCTAAAGTAAGTAATTTCATCTTAACAGCAGGCTCAGTATGTGCTTCCACTGCCTGGCAGGAAAGGACTCTTGCCTTTTCTGAAAGGGACCAAACCATGATTTTATGGTTTGGTGTGTGTGGGTTTAGTTCTATGAATTTAACACAGAATCTGAGAAGCAGAAAGATTGGGCAAGTGTCTGAAAATGTGCATTGACTGATGCTGAACCAATCTGCACCAATAAGTTAACTGGGAGAAAGAAAGCACTCAGATAAGTGGTTGAACACGCTTACGTGTCTCCTGCCATGGCTCCCTGTGTTGCCCACACGTGTGCAGAAGGCAGAGTCAAAGCTAACACCTCCTTGGTGTGTGCTCTGTCTTACAATGTCTGTTTACATTTTTATGCTGCCTTTGCTTGGTACATCAAGCATGGAAAGTGCCATCCACTCAAACTGTCAGCTGAGACCAGCCACCCCCCATCAATGGATAAGCTTTAAAAAGTACTAAAATATTAAAAGAGAAGCTTTACAGTGGAAATGTCGTGAAATGAAGTATTATCATTGTCACAGCCACAGGATGGAAACTGAAGTCCAAACTCAGAGAGTTTTTTCTAGTCATGTGAGACGAAGGGTTCTCTCAACAAACACAGCAAAAATCATCAGAAGTGCCCTCCTGACTTTATGGTGTTTTGGATCAGTGCAGCTCTTCCAATGGAACTTACTCTCACAGGGCTGCTGCTATTATTAAACAAGGACTGAAGGTTATGGACATTGGGGCAGGATGGAAGAGCTTTCTATGCAGAAACAAAGGGCTGTTCCAAAGATCATTTATGCAGTTAAAAAAGTTAAGATTCCAGTCCCACAAAAATCCAAAGACTTGCTGCAAGGTTACAAGACTTAATTTGGAATAAATAAATATACAAGGAGGGAGTTCACCAGATAGATGGATTGGCTAACACTGATTTTATAATTGATACAAGTAAATGCACACCTCTGACAGTAAGCTTAGGGTTTGGGCAGCAACATGAAATACTTCACCAGAAGAAGGTGGGGTTCTTAGACCCAAGGAAGCTGGAATCCTCTCCAGCAGCAAATCTGTTCAGCAAACAAAGGCTTTTGTGCTGTACACAAAGTGCAAATCAGGGTCTAAAGGCTTAGTTCAATAAGGAAACAGGCACAGCGAGGTGAGGAAACCTTGTTCTGCAAACCCAAATGCCACAGTTCTGCCACTGGCTTTACTTGTGAACAATGCTCTTCACATGTCTTCCGAGCACGATGTGGGTTTCTGACACTCCATCACCTTAGGATCAGTGTATTAAGGAACTGGGACTTGCACTCGAACAGGAGCATTGTTCCTGCAGTCCTCGCACACTGAGCTCCAGCACTGACTTCAGTTTTGGGCACACAGGACAGGCTGAGCAGTGCTCTGGTGAAGACCACATCAGTAGCACCTCCCTTTGGAGTATGACTATGTGACCTAGACAAGAAGATTCTCTAGGAAGATCAGTGTCTGTGTTTAACAGCTCATAACAGCTATAACAAAACACTGCTCTTTTGGTAGCCTGAACAGTGTACTTAAGAAGGAATCATTAGAACTGGGGTGGACTTCTTGGGCACAGTAGTCTTGCCACAGACACAAGCACATGGAGCACTGCTGGACTCCCCACTGCTGTCTGCACTTAGGGAGCAAAAGGTGCCACAGGCAATAATCTGAGACAAAAGTTGTCCCAGAAATAGCAAAAGTTGAGGCCAAAGCTGACTGCTGTTTGCTGTCATGTGCTCCCTCAGTGTTCCTCCCATATACATTAGGGATGTTGTTGTCTTCACAGGTAAATTCTCTAAAACTGTCCTACCCACAAGAAACATTTATTATTTGCTGACTATTTCCAGTATCCTTAGAAAATAGGCTACTTACAATCGTTTGATTCCAGATTCAGGCTGAGTTGAGGGTTTAGGCTGAATTATGGGTGTAGGTTGAGGGGATCTCATTTCTTCTTCTGTTTCCTCACTTGGAAGAAAGAAACAACAATGAATGTTCTCCTCCCAAGCCATGGAAGCACCTTAAGTTCTAAAACGAAATCTGAGATAGTGCTGTTGATGAAGACATGCAAAAAGATCTGTTCAAAGCTCATTGAAATCCATGGGAGATGTTTCCATCAACCAAGGAACAGCACCTAGAACTGGGTCTCCTTTCAATATTGTCTTTCCATCTGACAAGGAGAGGGAGAAGAGGAATGAATTGAGTAAAAGTTCTAAAGTTTTCATTTTAGACCCATTCTTATCCTCATTTTTTCATTCAAAAGTGTTACATATTTGTAATCATTCTAAGGTTCAGGGGAACCTGGGAATTAGGGAAGGACATAGTTTCTCCCACTATGAAGAACCAGATTCAAACTAAAGCCATATGCTTGCAATCTCTGCTTTAAGCCTTTGTAGATATACTAGCTTGTTGGACACTATTTCAGAGCACATTTATTGCTTCTAGACCTGCCCTATGGTTCCTCTGTGTCTAGCATGCAACAGAAGAGGAGATCTAACCTACCTTTTGTAGTATAAAAGCTCCTCCTGAAGTAAAAACACTTTAGATTTCAATTCATTCCTCTCATGAAGGACATCCCGGAGCTCCGGCAAGGTGAATCTTGGACGATTGGGATCTTTTAAGTCCAATGCCATCTTCTCTGAGTCGGAGAGGCAGTCATCATTGTTGGGCTCTGCCTAGGAAGTGAAATGTGGGCTTTAAATTCACCATGTGAGTGCACGCCTGAGCAGTCGAAAGTATTTATCAGTCTAGTGCCCAACTTCTTCCTTTCAGCGTTATTAAATCCTCTTTTAAGAGAAACACATCAATTTTAAGAGGAAAAATAAAGAAGGAATTGGTTTTTCCTGTGACAGGCTCTCAGCGAGAACAGCTCAGTGAGCTGAGGAGCCTAAGTACTGAAATTCTTAAGCAGAGCCCATTTTTTATAAGCCTGATCCTACCCTCTTTTAAGCTCATGTGTTTGTGGAACAGCTTTACTGTCTATTGGTACATGACTTCAGGTTAACCTTGGCTAGGCTAAGGTTGGTGCAGTATCAATTTCTACAGCAGGGACTGCAGCCCTTGCCCTGCAGACAGAGCAGCAGAGCAACGTGCACTTGTCCTTTCGTTTGATTCACCCCATTCATCCAAACACACTTCTTTGAAAGATTGGTGCAACCTAACAAGAGGCTCAAAGGAAATTACCCAAACACTTCTTCATCCCTCTAGATTAGGGCCTGAGCTGATGCCTTTTCTTTCAGTTTGCCCCACACCTTTGCCCAAATAAGCTATTTTGTGCTAGATTTTGCTCAAATCAGCACAGACTGAGCAGCCTGTAGCCAATGCAAATGTCTTGACTAGCCAACAAACAATGTCCATTCCAGAGCATGCAGCTATTCCAGCTTCCTGCTTGCCACTGCAATTCCTGTCTAACCATCATCCTGGCGATGAGAGTGGGGAAGGGCTCTAATTAGAAGAGATGCCATTGCCATGGAACTGATGAGTTACAGAGAGGTAGAGAATGCATCCTTTCTCTCAGAGACTGAAGACACTTTCACTCCTGCTGGCTCCAGGCCGAGGCTCTGCAGCCCCATATACAAAGCTGGGTGTCCTGGCTGAATTAACAGCAATGAAACAATCTCTTTCATTATTAATACAGTGCTTGCCCAATTCAGCAGTGACATGTTAACACAGCACGGGCTGTCACATTCCTGGGGGGACCAGGGGACCCCATCAGCCTTTGCTTCTCGATATATATTCCTGCCTACTACAAATGAATTGGATGTGTCACTCTGCTGCAGTCTATCAGGCATTTACAGTGCTGCTTGCTACTGGAGCAATAACCAATGAATCCAGCCTGCATGATAGTGCTCCTCTAAGTTCTTTCATATCATGATGCCTCTTATCTTGTTTTGTACTTTTCTAAAAGCAGCATTAGGAAAGGAAAATACAGCACGTTTGCTTTACTAAGACAGAAGTAGTGTTATATGCACAAAGGAAAAATAGTAGGAACCATAAAGAGGACTAAGGGATGCAACAGATGAGGGATGCATCCTTTTCTCAGGAAGCTCCCCTCAAGTTAGAATAAAGAATAGTTAAGGTGCTTTCCAGCCTTAACTATTCAATGATTCTAAGTTGCATCCCTGCTGTTCTGACCTCAGCACCAAATCAATTTGCAAATTTGTCTCTTTGCCTGTTCCTGCAAGCACTCGAGTACCCAAGCAGTAACATTTGCTTTTCATGGGCATTTGCACTGTTTAACACTTCACTGCACAAATTCTAACAGGAAGCAAAAGAAGAACTAAGGCCAAAGTTGGTTCCTCTAAAAGATGCCTTCAAATATTTATATGTTGATTTGGTAGCAATAGACCAGCTTAGTCCTGACAGGTCAAAAGTGCCATAAGCACCGTGAGGACCAAGTGTGCAGGTTCTGCATTGCCTCTGGGACTGCTTTTGACACAGTTTCTTTTCTACTGTGGTTCACATGCCACCACCATCACGGTGCACTGCTCCTGTGGGACGAATCAGGGTTCTCATGTTTGCACACTCAGCAAAGTTTAAGCTACTTGCCAGCTGCTTATCTTCCGGAAACCCCAGACTGTTCAAGGGATGAGTTTGTTTTCCTTTGGAGGAAAGGGTTGATATGTACAAACAAAATGAGGCCAAACATTCCAAACATTAGCACTACTAAAACACTGTCTGCCTTCAGTACAAACTAACAGCTGATGCTCCAGTGATTTGGGATTGATTCATGTTGTTTTTAATAGAACACTCTCTTTTGAAGCAATGATTTGTTGATAGCTGGTGAATTCTGCAGCCTCATGCATGACTGAAATGCTGCACTCCAAAGGCTGTATGATGGGTAGCCAAGTCTAAGGGGAGAGCTGCTTTCTAATGCAGACATCCCACTGCCTTCTGTGAGACCTGTTCCCTCCTTCAGGAAGGAGAGGTCATCATCCACCTTATGGGGCCTTTCCTGCTCTCAATATGTCACACCTGAACACAAGATGCTGTCCTCAACTCCCACCATTGCCTCTGATGTGCATCAATCACTTTTATCCAACGCAGTACTTGGGATGAATTCCAAACCTTTTATAAAGGCTGTTTACAAAGTGATTTAAAGTGCCTCTTACCTTCACTTCCTCCCCATTCTGGCTGTCTTCACCCTGCAGTTTTTCTCTCAGTCTCCCCAGCTCTGCTCGCAGGTTGCCCATCTCCTGCTCCTTGGTTTGAAGGTAAGCTTCTAACTCCACCTTTTGCTCGATCAGTGCCTTCCCCTGAGCCTCAACAACAGTGATGCGGTGCCGCAGGTCGTGGTTGATCTTCATTAACCTGTTCTGTTGCTGCTGAAGCTGCAAAATACGGATGCAATAAGTCAGCATCCATTCAGTCATGATGGCCAAATCCAAACATCACGTTAAAGAAAAACTAGTGGGTTCCTGTTGAATTTCATCTGGAAAATTCTCCTCCTTCCTTACTCCCATTGTTTTTTAATATCCAATTATCTACTACAGTTACAGTCACCAAAACTTAACTGGTTTCTAGAGTAAAGAGGCATTTTCCTCCAGCTAATCCATCACTTCTGATAAATACATTTCAAAAGAGCAAAGTTCAGGGATAGGGATTATGGAATTCTGAATCAAATCTTAACCCAGAGTAAAAGAGAGAAAGACAAAACAGAGGAATCCTTATATTCAATATATGAGTACTTCGTACTCTAACTTTGCTTTTTGCTCTTAGGCCCTCATAAGCCAGGCTGTGACCTGCAAGCCACTGCATGGGCAGCACCAGTGTGAGAGGCCACAGCACTTGCCAGAGGCACTTGGCTGGAGCAGGGATCATCTAGGTCTGGCCCTTACTAGCACAGAGAAGTCCCATGGCCTCAGGAGATGAGGCAGCATGAGGATGGGAAGCAAAATATGGGTAAGGAGGTCATTCCTCTTGACACAGAAAGAGCCAAGACATCATGTGATTCCCACAGTCACAGTGGAGTCTGTGATTCATCCAGACTAAAGCTGTATCTCTTGTGCTATGGTCCCCAGGGACACCCATCCTCTCTCAGTGACCTTCTGGCCAAAGTAAGTGACCTGGGCTGGGCTCAGGCCCTTCCTCCTCTCCCTTCCTGTGCAAAGAGGTAATCCACATTGCAGCCCCAGTACGGGAGTGTGTGTTTGGAGTCCAGCTGCCAAACTCTGCAGAGAGTACGTGTAAAACATACAGCAGCTCACTCACCTCAGCAGGGATTCCTCAGTGCTGCTTAGGAAGTTTGCACTGCCAAAGCAGAGAGAGATACAAGAAGCCAGGGTAGGTTACCTGTCCTGTTCCCACGGAAGGGGAGAACTATGAGGTCCTTAAGGAATCAAACAAAACAAGCTGTCCTTCCCCCATCTTCCTCTCTTGTTACACTGGTTTCCAGTAACTTCCAAGTATGACTGGTCCTTCTGGACTCCACAAAGGGTGTGTGTCTGCTACCTAATGGTTTTTGACACTCCATAGTTATGCTGGACACTTCACTTACTGGACTAATCATCTGGCATTGCTTACAAATCCTACAGTGATTTAAAACTAAACCCAGGCTACGGAAGTATGGGTGAGAAAGAAGAGGAATAGGAAGACTCAGAGCCACTTACAGCTTCTACATCCTCATTTTTAAGTCCAAGTTCCCGGTCCTTTGCTCTGATTTCATCCCTCTGTTTATCTACCACTTCCTTCAGCTTCTTCATGACTTGCCGCTCTCTCTCTGACATTCCTGGTTAAAAAAAGAACACAGAAAAAAACCTAAGGACAATGAGGAGCTGCTGAGACTGGAACAATAGTGAGAAACATTTAGGTAAAGATCCTGGAAGTTGCCTGCTGGTAGAATTACAGAGATGCTGCTGGAAGAAGTTTTAAGGGTTACTTTAATTCAAACACAAGATTCCCTAAAGCAAACAGCAGCAGCTGATGCACAGAGAACTGGCTGTTTGTTTTGTTGCTC
>JAVHNF010010978.1:3330-13826 GCA_034783455.1 Micropsitta finschii | reverse complement strand
GCCATCCCCTACTGGGAATTTCTTGATGAGATGGTTTTCCATCAGGAAAAGCTCAGGTGCCCACAGCTGACCCTTTTTGCATGTCCAGGTTGCAATGAAGAGCTCCTCATCTCCTGAGTCCAAGCTGCAGCAAAGAGCTCCTGATCAGACAACAGAGCAACTGATAACTCACTATAAAAACTAGAGATACGGTCCCTGAAGGCTGGTGGGTGGCAACATCCTTTACGAGTGAGGGATTTGCTCATCTCCAGGAAGACACTCAATCTGACCCTGCTGCTACCTCAGGAAGAGCATCTTTCATTCCCACTGCTAATGCAAACCTTTGTGAAGGCCCTGTGAGGCAGTTTGGAGGACAAAGCCCACTGCTTTTGGCCTGAGAAAGTCACTGTTGCCTCCTCCACTGCCACCTTCAGTTATATCTTAGAGCAGTTATTGGCAGCAATACCTTAGTAATGATTATTATTAATAATAACGTTAATGACAGTGATGATGACCTGCGGTCAGTTATGGCATCCCTGGAAATTTCACTCTCCTAGGAGATGCCAGCAATTGCCTGGAGAATAAGCCCCCTTTAAGAGATGTGCTAAGACCCCCAAATATCCCCTCTCACTAGCCACCCCTATCCTAGTTTTGTTTGGGACGTGGGTTTTCAGGGGTTTATCCATTAAAACTGTCCCTAGAGCACGAGACTGGGTTTTGCTGAGTGATGCTGGGCATGTTAAGGAGCTGTGGACCTCCCATACTCCATGGCCACATCTGATACATGACCAGATGCTTCAGATAAATCTGTGAACATCCTCAATGCCTTGCCTTGCTCCCAGGACAGCCAGCCAGCTGTATTTCTCCTCTTTCTCCATCATGCCTGGCTGTCAAACTGGGTTGTTGCTGCTGGGCAGGCTGGCAAACAGCCTTGGCATCACCTTATCACGTCCTCCCAAACAGCGTTTTAACTGAAGCTGTGCAGGTGAAGACAGATGTGGAAAGGCACCTTCTGTCTCCAAATGCTGCAAGGCTGGGGATTTTATTCTATATGTATGGGTAGGGATGTCTGTTAGGGCTTTGCTGGTGTCTGTTGGGGATTTGCTGGTGTCTGTCGGGGATCGCAGCTGCAGGGTTGGTGCTGCCGGCTGGGGACGGCTTCTGTGCCTTCCACACTTCAAACCTTTCCGTAATGAAACTCGGCTGCTCGCTTGCACTCGCTGTGTGTGGTGCTGCCACTTCCCTGCGCATGCAGTGTGCCTATCACTTTTGAGCCTTTGGAACTGCTGACAAAGTGTGACTTAAAAATCACATTGCATTTAAAGCCGTTATTCCCCAAGGCTGAGCTGGTGCAGGCCTGTGGCATGTCCTTGCGTCACACAGATTGGCTCTGTGCTGCAGGAGCTAAGGTGCTCAGGGGGTGCTGATAATGAACACTCATTTGTGTTCAATATTAGCAGAGATTTTAGCTGCTCCCTTTGATTTCACGTGAATTAACCTGTCTCATCAGCATTTATTTTGTGGGTCCTGAGCCCCACTGGGGCTGAGCCTGGTAAAACCCTCCCTCACACCCTGCTTGGCGATGGCTGCCTGGTGTCACAGTGCAAGGGCCAGGTGATGACCATGTGCATCCTCTCCAGGCTCTGCTGATGGAGACCGCCAAGCTCAACCCCATTATCCGGGATGTCTATGCTGCTGCTGGCCGTGTCCAGCAAGCACCAGCTGCGGCACGGAGGGGCAGTGGCTGCAGAGAGCTCATGGTCAAGCTGACGGAGGGGCAGTACGTGCTGTGCCGCTGGACCGACGGGCTCTATTACCTTGGGAAGATCAAAAGGGTAACGTGGGCACTCCAAGTGTAGGTAGCACCATTGCTGGGTCGCCTTGTGGCTTAGAGGGTTGCTGGCCGGGGCTGCAGCATGTCCTGTGGTGGCTGGGGTATTTTGGGTTGATGTCCTGCCCTTGGGTGTCATACCCTGAACCCAGCTTCCCACAGCTCTGATAGCCAGGTCACCAAGGAAAAATAGGGAAGCACTGGGAATGGGAGCTGGTGCTTGACAGTTCTTTGCACTCTCTCCCTGCAGGTGAGTGGCTCCAAGCAAAGCTGCCTTGTCACATTTGAGGACAACTCCAAGTACTGGGTCCTCTGGAAGGACATCCAGCATGGTGAGTACTTCCCTGGCTTCCCTGCCCACTGTCGTGTCCGTGACTCATTCCCAGCACCACAGAGACGGGGCTGTGCCTTGCACATCCCTAACTCTGCCATCTCCATCCTGCAGCCGGTGTCCCCGGAGAGGAGCCCAAGTGCAACATCTGCCTGGGACAGACGTCGAGTCCTATGAATGAAATCCTCATCTGTGGGAAGTGTGGGCTGGGTGAGTGTGGACCCGTACCACACGATCTGCTGGGTCCCACCATGGGGTGAGGGTCCAACCAGCCCAGCAGTGCTCATACTGAGCCTTCCCACAGGTTATCACCAGCAGTGCCATGTCCCAGTGGCGAGTGGTGGTGAGAGCCCGCTGGGGACGCCGTGGTTCTGCCGCCGCTGCATATTTGCCCTGGCTGTGAGGGTGAGTGGGGCTGCCCGGGGTTCCCAGCTCCTTGTGCTGCCCACCCTTGGTGCAGGATGCGGCCCTCAAGTGGCTGTGCTGACCCTCATCCTGCTCACCTCTGCAGAAAGGGGGTGCCCTGAAGAAGGGGGCCATTGCCAAGACACTGCAAGCTGTTAAGATGGTGCTGTCCTACAACCCTGACCTGCTCGAGTGGGACTCCCCACACCGGACCAACCAGCAGCAGTGCTACTGCTACTGCGGCGGCCCCGGAGAGTAAGCCCCTGCCTGCCGGGAGGGTCGTTGTGTCTGGTTTGGTGGGGAAAAGCATTCACAAATGAAGATGGGATCAGGGTCAGGATTTTATCCCTTCCGGGAGAGAAGTCCGCAGCTTGCAGGGCACTGTCCTGGCTTTGCCATCGAGATCTCTGCTCATTCCTGGAGACTTTGTTTGCACCCACCTCTGTGGCTGCATTAAACACAAGTTGGGGCCAGACTTTCTTTCCCTGGTTGAGGTCTCTGTGCCTGGGAGGGAGCCAGGGCAGCGGCTGCCACACGCTGCCCTCACTGGCACCCACTTCCTCTCCCTCCCCAGGTGGTACCTGAAGATGCTGCAGTGCTACCGCTGCCGGCAGTGGTTCCATGAAGCCTGCACCCAGTGCCTCAACGACCCCATGATGTTTGGGGACCGGTACGTCCCTTCCAGACTCTGCTGGGCTGGTGCTGGGTGTCAGAACTGGCTTCCCCAGAGGGCTCATGCATGGACACATCCCCAGTCCATGTCTCTCTGATCCAGCTGCCCTGGTGCAAGTGGGTGGCCCTGTCCTGCAGAGCTCAGCTCCTCCTGGCCATGCTGTCACTGTTAGCGACTGGAGCACTCTCCTCACCTCAGCCTTCCCTAGGCCCTGCATGGCTGTGGGGTAACCCCCACCCCAGCACTCTTCCTCCCTGCTGTTTTCCAGGTTCTATGTGTTTTTCTGCTCTGTGTGCAACCAGGGACCTGAATACATCAAGCGCCTGCCCCTGAGATGGTAAGAAACAGCCCCAGCTCCTTTGTACCTTCAAGTGTACCTTGGTGGTCTGAAAGCACTTTGTAAAGTGTATTAACAGTGCTGGCAGCCCAGCTCCTCCCTGCTGCTCCTCTTATGCTTGGCCATGTTACTTGTGCTGATGGGCTGCTGGGAATGTTTTGAGTTGGAAGGGACCTTAAAACTCATCCAGTTCCAACCCCTGCCATGGGCAGGGACCCCTTCCACTGGAGCAGCTTGCTCCAAGCCCCGCTCAACCTGGCCTTGAACACTGCCAGGGATGGGGCAGCCACAGCTTTCAGAGCTTGCTGTCTGGCTACAGTTCACATGAAAAAGATGTACTGTACCTAACTGCAGCAAGAGCACACGGCTGAGGCTTGTCAAAAAGCTCGAAAACTGGGCTGGAACCATCCCGCTGGGGAGAGGGTGGGCTGCTGACCCTCCCAACCCCATCGCTCCTGCAGGGTGGATGTCGTCCATCTTGCCCTCTACAACCTGGGTGTACAGAGCAAGAAGAAATACTTTGACTTCGAGGAGATCTTGGCCTTCGTGAACCACCACTGGGACCCGCTGCAGCTCGGGAAGGTAAAACTGTGCAGCTTGGGATGGGGCTGGAGAGCAGTCTTTGCATCACAGCCCTGCCTGACCGCTGCCATCTCACACAGCTGACGGGTACCCCCATCTCCGAGCGTGGCCCTCATCTTCTCAATGCCCTCAACAGCTACAAAAGCAGGTGAGTCCTGGTGATGGGGCTGTGATTGGATGCAGGATGCTCCCGTTTTCCCCCCGCCTGAGGGCTGCTTCCTCCCCTTCACTTCCCAGGTTTCTGTGTGGGAAGGAAATCAAGAAGAAGAAATGCATCTTCCGTCTGCGGATCCGCGTCCCACCAAACCCCCCCAGCAAGGTGCTGCCAGAGAAAGCCCCCGGTGTGGGAGAGAGCAGCTCCTGTGACCTGAAGAAGAGGGGGAAAAGCAAATATATTCATAAAGAGAGGTGAGAGACCAAAGTGGCCCAGGCACCCCTTGCTTCTACACCTCTGGAGTGGTTTTACCCCCCTCATCTCCCCTTGCCTTGCAGCCTGCTGCCACGGCAGCTCCAGCAGCAGAAGCGGCGAGCAGCACGGCGCAAGAGGGCCAAGTTTCTGCTGGAGGATGCCATTCCCAGTGTGAGTCCATTGCCCCCTCCTCTGCACAACCACCGCGGGCTTAGCAGCCGAGTGGGACCCCCATTCCCATCTGTGGGGCTCCCCACAAGGTTCCCCCGCTCCTGCGGGCAGGGAGAGCTCCTGTCCCTCACCCTGGGGTTTGCAAACGTTCTGTGCCAAGCCCGCTTCCCAGGGGAAGGAGCGCGGTGGCTCCCGGGCAGAGGGGGACGATGCCTGGGCCGCGGGCAGCACCGCTCCGCTCGGCAGTGACGACTGAGCTTGTTTTCGCGGCGCAGAGTGACTTCACCTCGGCCTGGAGCACCAACCACCACCTGGCCAGCATCTTCGACTTCACACTGGATGAAATTCAGAGCCTGAAAAGGTCCGTGCGGCCGGGGCAGGGCTGCGGGTGGCCAGGGGGTGGTTAAACACCCAAGTGTGAAGGCAGGGCTGGGGATGGAATGGGCCGCAGTGACCCTTGCACCCGGCTGGGGCTGATGCTGCATCTTGTCTCCAGTGCCAGCTCGGGACAGACTTTCCTATCAGATGTGGACTCCACGGATGCTGCCAGCACCTCAGGCTCAGCCACCACAAGCCTCTCCTATGAGTCCAGGTGAGGGCTGTGCCCCTTGGCCCTTCCACTGGGGACATGGTTGGCGAGGTAAGGGGCTGCCCCTTTCCCACCACAGCACCCTCGTGTCCTGGTATGGGGATGTCCCACATCGGGGAGCCTTTCCTCTCTGGTCCCAAAGCCTCGCTGGGTGTGCAAGGGTCGGACCTGTTGGTCCTTCCTAGGCTCACCTCAGTTCCCAGCCTGATCCCCCATGGTCACAATGTGGGTGCAGCAAGTACGGTGCAGGGGGGACCTTTTGGGTGCTGCCCTCACCTCCCCTGTGTCACCCTCTCGCAGTCAGAGGACCGTGGGCAGCCGCAAGCGCAAGTTGTCATCACCAGCGTACGCCTCGGCGGGGGCCAAGAGGAGAAGTGGGGAGATGGGCGGGCGCCCGGCCGCGGGCACCCCCGAGGGCAGCGAGGCAGCCTGCGGCCCCGACCGCACCGATGACGGCATCGACAGCCACACCTTCGAGAGCATCAGCGAGGACGACTCCTCCCTCTCCCACCTCAAGTCCTCCATCAGCAGCTACTTCGGGGCAGCAGGCAGGCTGGTGTGCGGGGAGAAGTACCAGGTGCTGGCGCGAAGGGTGACGCTGGAGGGGAAGGTGCAGTACCTGGTGGAGTGGGAAGGCACGACCCCGTACTGAGCCCCGCCAGCCCCACAACCTCTCCCAGAGCCAAACCAGAGGAGATGGGGGTGATGGGAACCCCTCGCTATGAATCAGAGGAGCTCCTGTGTGGCAGGGCTGGGACCTCTCCGTGCTGGCGGTCCTGGCTGGGGCTGGATCCTCGGGAACCACCATGGATGGAGGCAGCGCTGGAGCCAGTGCCTTCAGTGGTGCTGCCCATGGTGAAACCCGCAGCCTTGATGTTTTAATAACTCTTACTTTAATGGCCATGAATATGCAAAGAGTGTGGCCCAGCTCCACTTTCCTGGTGGAGCTTTTGTCCAAGCCCAAGACACCACCATGGTGGTGGTAAGAGCAGTGAATGGGTCTGGCCTTTCCAGAAGGGTCCCCCAGCATGGCTGGGTGCCCCCTGGGGAAGTCTCTTTGGGGGGTACCCCACAACCTGCTCACACAGACAGATGTCACGTCCAAGCCTTACAGTTCAGACTTGAGGGGGTCCTGCTGCTAAAGCAGAAAGCACCTCCCTCACCTGGGCTTTCACTGCCCGTCCCTGTGCCTATAGGAGACTGTGGGTGACTCTCACCAGTGTGTGGGGTTTTCCTCCTCCTCATAAATCCATTCATTAAAGGAATGTGGTTTGTTTTAAATGAGGGGGAAATGCCCTGTCAGCAGCCCTAGTGTGGCCAGCTTTTGTGGCTGCGGGGCAGATGTACGTGATTGCTCTGGTCCTCTGACCTGGACTGTGTGTGGTGATGCACCAGCTTCATTTCCCTGTTCTTCTGACAATCATGGTCTTGGAAGAGATCAGCCAAAAGATACACCCTTGCCTTAAAACCACCATGGGCATTTCACAACCTGGAGCCTGAGGCCTTTGTTCCCATGGGAATTCTTGTCCTGAATGTGCCAAACAAGCAGACAAACCAAAAAGGCTGAAGAGGGACAGCAGGGGCATGGGGAGCGGTTGTACCAGGTCCCCACCGCCATCCCGGTGGCCTCGTGGCTGTGCCTTGCTCTGCTTTCTGCTACCAGCGTGGTGTGGATGTTTGTGAGCATGTGAGGTTGATTTGTGTGCAGAAGGGGAGGAGCAGCCCCTTCTCTAACTAAAGCAATAGAGCCAGGGTGTTCAGGAGCAAAGCGGCTGTCTTTTTTAAAGGAATTCTAATAGCATCCAATGTATTTGTTAGATTTCTTTTGTTCTAAGAGAGAAAGAGATTTTTAATGTTGTCCTCCTCGTCTTTCCCTTATCACCACTGGGGCTGTCCCATGGGGATGGAAGGTGTCATCTTTTTGGGAGATGGGACCCGCCATCCCTACAGGGAGAGGTGCAGCTCCTGCAGCCAGCCTGGTCACTCCCCGTCCTGCCTTGGCTTTGTCACCCAAGGGTCATTTAAAGTGTTCCCCTTTCATGAGTGCCTGTGAAGACCTCGTTATTGTCCAAGTTGCTGCCAAGAGCTGTGCCAGGGCCATGGAGGGGGGTTATTCCCATGGGATGGCCAATGGACATTGCATGGGTGGGAGAACCCAACATGTGGCCTTTGTTCCTCACCTCTCCCTCTGTTCCCTTTCTTCTCCTCCTGGCCTCTTGCAGAGAATTGAATGTGGAGCCTTAAAAACTGTTTCTGTTGCAAGAGTATATGTCGTATTAGCTGTAATAGATAATTATAATGACTCTGTGCACCTACTAAAGATTTATGAGTTCAGGTTGCTGCTTGTAATAACCAGCCCTTGTTATGCCCAAGTTGTAATTAATATGTCTGATGTACAATTAAAAAGTCGAGGTTTTTTCTAACATCACTGGTTCTTTGGAGTGTCAGGATTATTGAGTTTGGGCACTGGGGGTCAGTGTGTGCTCCCAGGCTGGTGTCCATTGCTGAGCCATGCTCTGTGCCAGGGTGAGATGTGCCCTCAGCTGGAGAGATGCTGCTGTGAAGCACAAGAACAACAGAAGGATGCAAAGGGGAGACTGTGGGCAGTTTCTTTGGATTTAGCAGTGATGTTTCTTGCTCTCAGAGCTCAGACCATTTTCCTTCTTTTCTCTTCTTCCCTGCACTTCCTCTGAGAGCTAATGGGGCCACACAAGCCTGCCTGAATGCCTGAAAAATGCCCTGTACCACTTCATTATGAGCCCAAAATGGGCAGATGGAAGCCAGTGGAGCATCAGTCAACACTGGGCCAAGGAGAGTCACTGCAAACCCACGATGAACCCTTCGTCTTGCCCAGCTCACTGTACCAGCAAACTGCATCAACACTGAGCCTGCCCAGGTAAGAACCACTGCTGTTTATTCCCTTCCCAGTCCCATAAATAACTTGATCCCGTTCCATAAGTTATATCCCATTAAACAATTAATGTGAGCATCTTTTTGCAAGGTTAAACATGGCCCGGGTAGAAAGCCACTGTTGAGGCTTTGGTAGGGGATGCAGGGCTGGTGATGCCCTGGTCCTGTACTTGCTGTCCCTGAACTGGCCATGGATGTTGCTCATCTCAGCCTAGCTCAGCCCAGCTCGGCAGGTAGGGTCAGTGTGTGTGCTGCTTGCAGCTCCTGCTAAATCCTTGCAGCATCTGCTTAAGTCTGCTGTTCCCTTGGATTCAGCAAGACTCGAACCAGCATGTTGCATGGCAGTAGCACAGGGTGTGAGCCAGCGCATCGCAGGGCGCCCGGCCGCATCCTGCTGCCTCGGGGCTGCTCGGTGCATCCTGGAGCCCAGGGTGAGGCCAAGGACAGGAGGTTTTGAGTGCAAATGATATTCCCAATCCCAAGTTTCTGTGTTATAAGCAAACCCCTGAAGATATAAACTGCTTCCTTGTATCAGCCTGCACAGGGAGACCAGCGGGGCTCAGCACATTTTACCTGGTGCTTTCTGTACTTCTTAGTCCCATGGGACACTTTCCTCCAGCCATTTGAGGTAGAGAGGGTTTCCTTGGTCAATAGGCAGGCTGATGGTTTCGGGAATTTCAAAGGGATGGATGGATCTAAAGTGGAAACAGACGCAGAGGAACAGTGTCACCAGCAGCCCCGCTCGCAGGCGCAGGAAGCAGAGGTCTCTGCTCCCAGCCGTGCGCTGACTTCAAAGCACCCGCATCTTCTTTCTGCCATGTGAGAATGTTGCTTTGAGTTTGGGGTTTACCGCAGCCAGCAGCTGACTGCCAGGGGCCCTGGCCCAAAGCTGCCTCTGTTCACCACCCAGTGCTTGGGAAACACAGGAAATCCTGCCTGGAGGCAGCCAGGGAATGACCTGTGTTTGGAGGAGAATCCCTCCCTGTACCCAGTACAGAGGGACTGGTTGAAGCCCAAGAGCTGATATTTCTGCCACTCTTTTCTGCTGATGCCATCTTTGGGTTTTTCTAGCTCACAAGATAGATCAGGACCACTTAACCTCACCCTTACTGGTGGGAAGGGGCTCAAGGGACCTGACTCCCAAAAGCCTGAGCAGGAGATGGCAGCCTACCTTGGACTGGAAACCCACTGCTCCCACAGAGCCAGAGCCTCACCTGATGTAGTTGGACAATTCGCCTATTTTCGATGTCCTTGTTTTCACCAACTGTGGAGAGTAAAATAACCCAAACTGAAACAAACCCCGAGGGGGAAGTAAAGGGGATGGAGCAATCCTGCATGCACAGTCCCACTGCACCCATCCAGCATGCCAGCCCCAGTCACCACTGCCATGCTCTCAGGCAGGTGCTCAGGGTCCATGGATACTGTCCCAAATCTTGGGCTGGGATGGGGGTTTTGTGATGTGGGAATTGTCACTTACCAGCAGTATTTCAGTGGATTCTTCCAGTTCCCCTTCCCAGAAATACCTAGATTTAAAAGAAAAGAAGCATCAGCAAATGCAGCTCTGGCTGCAGCCCTGCTGATATCCCAGGGAGGAGGTTCACTTCCCTGCCTGGTGCTTTCTGCACATGGCCGTTCCTTTACAAAGTGGTGCTCCAGAAGCATCACTTGGCCCAAAATGCTGCTGTGCATGTGACTGAGCACCCTGGATTCACAGACTGGAGTCTTCTTGGCTGTGCCAATCCAGAGAGAGCTGCTCCAGGGGACAGCAGGACACAGGAGCTGGGACTGGGGTGGCCATGGTGGGGCTGTGCAGTGGTGGCCCTGCTCCAAGCCTGGGAACAGTGCCCACAGGGATTGTAGCACGGCTGCGGCTGAGAAGCTGAGTACAGCAGCATCTTGCTTTTCTCCTCTCTTTCCCTGCAGGAGAGGAGATGCACTTCTGCTGAGTCAGAAATGACCTCTCAGAACATTTATGTTGACAAAAGGCCATCGGGATTTCATCTGTGTGCTGGGTTCTGTGCGAGGAGGCAATCAGAGGCGTCGCGGTGTCTCTCGAGCAGGGCTCGGAGGAGGAACCAGCTGAAGCAGGCAAGGCTGCGCAAGAGCAACTCAGCTCTGGCTGTTGTGGCACAAGGGGAGGAATGATTTTACTGGGTTTGCCCCATTTCAGCAGCCTCAGCTGTGCTATGGGAGAGTCTTGGGGGTGCAGGGGTAGGCCAGGGTGCTTCTAAGATCCCCCTTTAGTGCTTTGTTTTTTAACCCCTTTAACAAGTGCAATC
>JAVHNF010010957.1:0-10501 GCA_034783455.1 Micropsitta finschii | reverse complement strand
GTCCCTGCCCATGGCAGGGGGGTTGGAACTACATGATCTTAAGGTCCTTTCCAACCCTAACTATTCTATGATTCTATGATATATGATGCATATGCTCACACATCACTTTTCACACTATGGTAAAAGTGCAAGTAGCACAAGGAAAACCCAGATTAAGCCCTTTCATTGCAGACATAAACAAAGTAGTTGACTTTGACAAATTTTATGATAGAGCTCTGTGATAGCAGCAGTATCTGGGGTGTATTAATTCTGTTCAAAAATACTTGTTACTTAGTACTCCCTTTCCAGAGGGGTAAAACAAGTGTCTGTCTACTGGAAAGACACTTGTGTTCACAAGTAGTTTGAAGCAGGCAGGTAAAAGCACAGAAGGAAAGATCAGAAGTTGCAACCAGAAAAAGATAACATAAGAGTGACAACTGTACAAAGATACTATTACTAGCTAAAAAGCCCCATGAACTGATAAAGAGCAACATATCAAACACACCATAATTTTTGTATGAGTCAGAAAAATAAACTTTGTGTTAATGAGACCAGGTTCCTAAACTGGAAGCAGATCAAAGGGTATGAGCAGACTTCACAACAGTCATCTCCAGTAACTTTTCCAGATTTCATAAGAGGAAGAATTTTTAGGGGACTGCTTTAAGTAAATATTTTGCATCAGCTTCCACATTGAATTTCACCAATGTAAATTTAACTCAAGAGGCTTTGGTAAACACGTAGATACACTCCAATACTTTAGGAAACTGCCAACAATTTCCTTGGAGTTCTAAAAGAAGTCTGTAAAATATACACATTTTGCTATTATTACTCTTGGGTAGTTTACTTTAGAATATTTTTTGCATAACATACTATTAAATTGAACTGGACCAAATCAAACAATAGCAGTCAGTACATCTGAATGCAAGGATTTCTGCTACTCTGTGGTAAACTGGGAATTTTGCTGATAATGCCACATACTTTCATATACAGAAGAGACAGATTGAGTCATATTTTTAAATATCAGCTAAAATCCCACTGAAGTATGTGGGATTTACTTCCTGTGCACTGCTCCTGTCTCTGCTTGCCAGGAGTGCTGCAAAGTACTGCTGATCAAGGTCCACTACATAAAAAGATGACTAGAAATGATCTGGCTGTTGTTGACCAGCCTTAGATGCTGTTCATGGCTATGTGGAAGAATGTATTATGGATATCAAGCATCCATCCCCTTCCCTCTTGCTCCCTGAGGATGAAAACCACTGAGTTATATGATGCCCTGTTTCTTGCGATGCCCTGAAAGTCTGTACTACAGCACTACCCCAGCAGCATCCTCCCAGCTGACTGATACCACCTGAGAGTACCTGAGAGTATCTCCATTTCTGACACTTGATGCTGGATGGTTTAGGTAGGGATGGCACAATCCTCTCCAGGTAACTGAGAATTAACTGCTGCACCTCTGTAGGGTCTGAATCTAGGTATTCACTTCCAAATGTCACAGTTGTGTGAACTACAACTGAGGGCCCAATTTCAGGAGACTCTGAAATAAAGAAGAGAGATGTTTTCAAAATATTACTCATTAATACTTGCCTTCCCTGCATGCTGACAATGTGCCTCTAGCAAAGGACTCAAGAAAAAAATATTTGTGGCACCACCATGTTCTTCCAGCTGGAGAAAAAACACAAGGAGTAACAATACAAGTTGTTCACAAGAAGCACAGTGAGGAAATACAGGCTTTTTGTGAAATCTGTGATGGTTTTCCCATTGCAATAACCCTAGTTCCACACATCTAGAGGAACCTCAAGGCATTCCCACACCCTGTTAAGTAGCAGCTGGAAGGAGCAAGGAACACACTGGAAATAAACTCTTCCCCTGTTTCCTCCAAGACATTTCAACAGGCTCTACAAAGAGGGCAACTACCCGGTAATTGTGGCAAACTGGCAAAGGAGAACAACAAGAAAAAACATGTAATTTGTAGACATTTTTCCATCCAGGTTTACAAATAGTAAGAATTGCTGCCCATACAACAGCAGTGCACTTGGAGGCATATGGCTGCTGCCACCCATCTGCAATGTAGTCGGGTTGGAGAGGAGGCTTCTCAAGGGGCTACACTTGCATCTGGAATTCATGTCATCACTGGCACTGGTAAAGGGGAAACCCTTTACCAAAGGCTGAAACTCACCCAGCTGTGTGGTAAGATTAAGGCATTTACCATGCAAGAGTGTTTACATCGTTGAAAGGCTATAATAAAAGCAGCACTTCATCTTCATGGAAGGGAAGAAGTAGAAAAGAAGCCAGGGCAGGTTAGATTGAGAAATCAGCACTTCCTGCACCAGTGAACACAAATTTTGCTGCTCTAGCAACTTCCAGGAAATTGATATGCATTCGTCGACACGCACATTTTGGGGAGTGTGAACTTTCAATCACTTCTGTCCTCAGGCACATATGAACAAACAAGCAAAACTCAAAAACAAACGAAAACCAACCAAACAAACAAGAACAATTTGTCCCTTAAGAATCAACCAGGCTGCAGTGTCAGGGGAGGAACCAAAGGCACCTCCAGTGCTGATGTTCATCCCAGCAGACTTAGCCAAGCTTTGTTACAACTGGGGCTGATTGTAGGTGCTCTATAGCAAGGGACTTTGGTCCGTGATGGCATGTTGGCTTGGCACTTTACAGACACCTGGACAGCCAACAACCAGTGGCCAGAGACATTGCCTAGAATAGGGAATTTTCAGGCTCAGTGATTTCCCTGTGCCAAAGCATGATGAGGACCCAGAAGATCCTTGTGTGAGCCATTCCTGCTGGGGTTGTTTCACTTCAAATGAACAGGATGCATTTGCTGGTGCAAGGACACAACCTGGGTTCTGCTGTATTTCAGCTGAGAGCTCAAACTCTACAAGCTGATTGCTAAGTTAAGTGATCCCCTCTCACTCAGTCAAACTGAAATTTCACCTTTTGGAAGCTAAACGTTTGAATTAGCACATTCCTAGAAAAATATTTTAGTTGCAGCAAATGAGCATTTTACGACCAAAGGATCCACAAAGAAAGAGGCAGATGAACACTTCCTGACTAGTTTTGGCCATCAGGTACCAACCTTGATAGAACTCTATTTCTCTGTTGGTGATGTCCAGCTCCAGCTTCTCCAGCTGGAAATTCCCTTTGAGAAGATGACAAATTCCAGCTTTTCAAAGGTAACCGAAACGTCTTTTTCTGATAAGCTTTCTGTCCTGGGCTGATACTTCAGAATACACTACTGAGATGCAGCAGTACCAAGTCTTAGCATCCACAGCAAGCATGAAAGCAATGGCTTTAACTTCCTTACTTAAGGAAGGATCCCTTAATGAGCCTCTTGGGTTGGGAGCTCAGTTAGCCTCTGCTGTCAAAAACTGAGAAAATGTCGCAAAAAAGGTGGGAAGATGTTTCCTGGTTGTGTTCAGAAATGTGCCATTATAGGCCATACCTGCAGGCACCAAGCCATGGTGCTGCTTTTTCTTACAGTTCTCTTCTTCTACATAAGGCACTCCTAAGAGCAGAAGATCACTCCCCAACCTGGGTTGGGCTCGCAAGCTCTGTTTTCAGCAAGTACCACAGCTCTTTTCCAGGGTGATTTCCTAAAGTGTCCAGAAACTGAGTTTGTTTCCTATAATCTGAGGTGCTGATTTTGCTCTTTGTATCTTGGGCTTGAATGTAAGCCTGAGCTACTGGGGATGGACAGGCCCAACATACCCACCCAACAATGGATTTGGCAATGGGATGAAGGCAAGGCGTATCTGGGGACTAAGTACTATGAAACAAAGATCACTCTTGTCTAGAAGCAGAGTCAACCAAAGAGGCCATCTTCTTCCCTGAGATCTGATTAACTGATTGCCTAACATCCAGCCTCAGCCTCATCTTCCTGAAATTTCTCCTACCACCCCAAACCTGATTTCACAGGCTAGCACAGGGCATATCTGTGTTCATACAGCTTTTCCAGTTGTCTGGAAAAACACCAGAAATGCTACTCAGTCTCTCCTTCCCATTTTGGGGGAGAAAACAGGTATTCTGACATTCCTACATACAGATTCAGGGACAGCAGACCAAGTAGGGAAGCCTATTAGGTGCGCTGGAATTTATTATAGTGTGCATGGTATTCTGGCAAATTCTTCCACATAAACTTGGCAAAAAGGCTCACTAAAAGACATCTAACATTTTAATAACATAAATACGCATTGCTTGCTGCGACTTGTTATAGCCAATGGTTCTTGGACAGGGCCGCCTTCTTTCAAATCTCTCATCTCTTCCACAGCATGTACAAAACAAGTTTCAGGAGAACAGGCAGTTTGTTGAGTTTTTGATTTCTCCTTTGAGCTACTGATAACTTGGAGAGCTTCCAGAGGCCACTGAGTCACAGTCTTCCAGTACTGAAATATGCAGCCTGCAAGGATCAAGTTTAGCCTGAAGCCCTTTTCTTTCTCCTGCAAAAACACTGGCTTTGAGGGGAGTTTAAAATACACTTTTCCCTGAAAACAATGGGTGTATCTCACCCTTGATGCACTGGGTATGAGCAACTGTTCAGCCACTGCAGAGATAAAACCATAAGTTTTCTCCCTATGCATTTAGATCAGGCTGCAACAGTTAGCTTAAAAATTATAGCTTCTGGCAGGGCTTCTCATGAGATTTTATTTCTTTTATCTGTGGCAAGAATGCAAGCCATCTACAGTCATGCTAGTAGATGACAAAGTAACATGGGAGATGTGGCAAGCCCAAGAACACTTGGCAGTGTCAGAGGTAATGAGCTAAGGGTGAATGGAAGCAGAATAAGAGCTTTGAACCTCTCCCAGTTCTCATCCCAGCTGCATGGCAATTAGTCTGATCAGTTGATGTGGTGGAAGGCATAAGATGCCAGGTAGATCACACCTTGAATGAGATGGCAGAGTTGGCTGTAGCTTATACCTACTTGCTTAATGAGCAAGGAGCCACCCTGCCAGAGCTGGCAGCAGTTGCTGACGGACCCCACTAAAAAACTACAAGCAATGAGCTTGTGCCTGGCTCTCCTTCCTTTGTGAGCTGCATCGCCACAGTGGCAAGATCTGGTGCCTACCCCTGTCACTTCTGGTCTGCCTCTGTTAATTTGCACCAGGAAGAATGTGGCTTTTTGTGCAGAGACCCTGTTGAGGCTGCAGCCAAGAAGGGAAGTGCTGGTATCACTCCGTGCAGCAACAGCAGTTTTGCAGACATAGTTTGTGCCTAAGATTCAAACTTTCCTCTATGGCACAGGGAATATGCAATACTCTTAACTGCAGATTTCCTTCACTTCTGCATTAAGCTTTCCTCATTTTACTGTTAATTTCTTTTGCTCTGCTGCATTGCACAGGACCAACACAGGATAGTAGATGCCAAGCGACAAATGTGAGAATAAACACTTAACTTTCAAGGTTCATGTAAACAGAAAAGAACTGTATGATTTCTGGCTGATCCAGCCCAGCATCCACTCTCCCTGCTGGGCTCGGCAGCAGTAGCTGAGGCTGTCCAGACCCTGCAGACTGTGGAGTAGCTTGTTCATGGGGATGGGAAGAGTGGTGGAGCCAGGCTCTGATGTGAGCTCCAGATTTAACATGGCCACCATCTTTGCGATGTCTTGGCCACCACCACTATCTATATGCAATCATTCTGAGCAGCCTGCAAGGCTAAGCAAAGTAGTAGAGATTAACAAATCCCTTTCTTTCGTCTCAAAGTATGAAGTTCCACCACTCCCCTCCAGAAAAGTCTAGTTCACAAAGACCTTATGGGAGATGCTGAAGCACCTTAGAGCAAAAGTCCAGCTGCACTGTCAGTGTGATCAGCAGTGTCTTCCCCTCTTAGCAAGTCTCAAACCACACACATGGAAAAGGAAAATGGATGAATTGAAAATACAGGAAATAAAACAAATGCAGAATTAAGTAAGCAGGGAATTGAAAAGTGAGGTTCTAACTGCATCTCCCACATCCTAAAGGGAAAGTAACAGAGATAACACAACCAGACTTTTCTTAGAAGTGCAAAGCAACAGGACAAGAGCCAATAGGCACAACTGCAACAACAGAAAATCCAAACTGGACATGAGGATACAGCCCTTTCCAATGGGAGTATGGCATTCCTAGGATGGGGCCTTCAGTGGTGGTGAGGTCTCCATTCTTGAGGTCTACCCTGATTCACCTGGACACCTGCTGTAGCTGTGATGTCTGCTCTGCTGGGAGCAGGGTCAGACCAGAGGCCCCAACCCTGCTGCCTCCAACTGGGGCCCGGTAGGTTTGTATAAGCCCAAGAAAACAGACGAGGAAGACTTCCAACACTGAGTAGTCTGAAGAAGGAGCTGCCACAGGTAGAAGACATATGAACTATCTGGAAGGGGTGTCAAGGACAGAAAGCATGAAAGCAATTAGAGCTCACCATACACTGCACTTCAGCCAGTTATAACTGAATTAAGCACTAACAAAGTCTCCCCATGTTGAACTTTCTGGGGAAACTGAATTTTAACCTACAACCTGGAAATGAGGGGAAAGATGCTTGGAGTGTAAGCAGAAGGTGGCCATCAGCTTCTTAATGTTTTTGGACTGTCTCAACACTATCATTAAATCGCAGCTGGAAGAATCACACAGGATGAGTAAAAAAAGAGGACACATTGCTGACAGCAAGAATTTGTGCAGGATTAAGCCTGTTAGGAGTATTAGCTTTCAGGAAAAGGATGGGGCTACTAAAAGATGTCCTGGGGAAAAGCACAGAGAACAAAGACCAGGGCCACATCCCCAGCATAGTGGCTTGTGGCTCAAGAGCATCTGGCATCAGAAAGGTGGCTCCTAGCTTTGAATAACACATTTATTGTAGGATAATAGGTAGGATACAAGAGCATGGTGTCCTGGGTGAAGCTGCTCAGCAAAGCTGCTTGGGCTAGAAGTACAGCTGTCACTATTATGGTGGGCTAAAAAGACTTGTGGGCAAATTCCTCCACACACTCTGTACTGCAGGACAGTGACAATATGAACAGCCCCTGGTGCCAAGTCCTCCCATGAGGACCTTCTTCTGTCCTTGGAAGTTCACAGATGATATTAAGGGTTTAAAGTCAGCTTCTGTTGTGGCCATGTCCTCCTTACCATCACTCTCAGGAAAGGAAGGGTAAGGAGAGATCACCAAAGCATAAACACCTCAATAAAACAAAACATAACTTCTGTCCACAAAAATCTTCCCCCTTGCAAAACGTAAAAGCTACTCTTCCCTGGTGAATCTATGCCACGGTCAGGAGGGTTGGACTAGATGACCTTTGAAGGTCCCTTCCAACCCAAACTATTCTATGGTTCTGTGAAAACCTGAAGTCAGAACAGATACTGATAAAAAAACAAGGCATGGTTTTGCTTCCTGCCCCTCAGGATTTTTTAATCTTGCTGGGGAGATGTGTTTTGCTATCCAAAACCCGTTCTGGTCCTGGGTAGCATGAGGAGAAGGGCTTCATCACTGCCACACCAAACAAACCCCACTGCACCCTGGAAGCCACTGTCCCACACAAATCACCAGGGACCTGAGCTGTTATTTTGCCTCTGTACAAGGCATGAACTTTCTACTGAGTTCCTAACTGCTATGGTTAACTTATCTACTGCTAGTATGCAATATATATGCAGACTAGTAATTCTCAAACTGACGTTAACACTTAGGACAGTGAAGCCCCACAGACTGGCTAAAATCACACACAAATCATCTTCTTGTTCCCTTTAAGAATACTAAGGAAAGAGACAAGAAATATGCTAACAGTCATTCAATTAAGTGAGCCTGTGTGTATGCTTTCAATATAGACCACAGCCAGTTTTCTACACAAAAAGACATAGACAGTTCTAATCAAAATACAGCAAGTTTAAAGAGATCAATTTTTAAACTCCTTAACATGCAGAACAGTCAACAACTCTCAGCTGCTCAAAAGCAGTAATTGCCAATTTTTTTATTTTTTTATTTTTTTTGCAACATAAATCATTTGGAAAGTGGGAAGAATTAAGTAACTGTTCAAAGGCAAAAAGCATCTAAGAATTATATTATTTAGGTTTCTACCTATACGCGGTCTTGGAGTCCAGTCACTAGAACTTGCATGTGAAGCTCTGTCATCTTCATCACTGTCACAAGAGTGAAAACCATTGGCTATGATTTCATCACTAAAAAGGAAGTTACCTGCAAGACAGCACAACAATGGTAGATGGGTTACACTAGAACTAAATTGCACAGGCATATATTTAAATACATCACAAACCCTAAAATTGTATGCTATAAAATCTGATTACAATGAATTGTAAATAAGCGGTTTTGTCACAGACATGGGAAATGTCTACCTTTTTTTTTTTTAAGTTTATAAATATGCTGCCAAGCCTTCAGTAGATTTACGGCAGGATTTTCTATCTTAATACTGGGCTTTAGTGGGCTGGATGTTGACCATAGTGAAATTTTCAGAAGTGTTGGGCATATTTTGTATCTTAGAAAAAATCCAGATGTTAAAAGTACAATTAAAAATTATCTTCTCTTACAAACTCTCACTTTAGCTGAGAAACTGGATAAAATGAAAATGCATCACTATTTATACACCAGTCTATGATTAGGTTTTAAGAGCACAGTGTTTTTAAAAAGCCCACAAATACACATTTGGATACAACAAAGTTACAGAATTTTTTTAGGTGGCTACCGTGCAGCTGAGCTGCAACAGGTGACCACATACATACTTTTATGATATTTCAGTTAAGACAGAAAATGTGCAACCTTGCACCACCTTCACTCTTGTCCATCCAGTTTACCCTGCAGCTGGGTTTGGCTCAGACTATCACAGTTACTTCAGCTCAGCTCATGGCCTTAAGCCAGAGTAACTCAATCTAACTTCATCACGTATCTAGATGGAGAAGCCCAAATAATAATGAGATACTTGTATTACAGCATGCATTACTAAGCTAACATTTAAGGGGAAATCTAAATTTTAACCTGAGAAGCTTATCAGAATTTAGACTACTAAGACTTTTTTTTTAATTGGCTTTATTAGAAATAGCAACAGCAGCTTAATTTTTTTAAAAGCTAAAATAATGTACAAAGGAGAACAAGTTTCAGTAAGGCTCTCTAAAGCAAAGAATCACTACAATAGTTTTCAACTTCTATTTGAATAAGCCCCTACAATATTTTAACTAGGTTACTTCACTCTTAAATAAAGAACACCACAAAACACCATCAGGTTTTATTCAGAGATTCTGTTGTCCTGTTCTTTCTGTTGCTGGCATAAGTACTTTATTCTGGTTAGAATCTAAAGAGGTGGAGGACAGAGATTTGCATTTTATACTTGCTGTCTTGTTCTTCTGAGACCACAGGTACTCATTGACACTGCTGTTTCTTATTATTAACCTATTCATTTACAGCATATCAGTTCCATCTCATTATGCACGAAGTCAGTGAACATACTATGCAAAAAGCATTACTAAGAAAAAAGCTGACTGTTACACATCAGTAAGCATGAAATGCAAGATTTACTAAAACAAAGTTTATGTCTATTGTATAAAGAAACAAAGGTTACAGTGTTAAAGACTTATCATATACAGGTCTGGTTATCTGGTATTTAAAAATCACTGTGACAGATACATGCAGGCTAAAGCAACAGCTTAAATTGCACCCTCCCTTATGTATCCATTTGGTTCTTGGGAATGCTTGCCAGAACTAAGCAATCCGCAGCAAAACATGCCTGAGGATCTGAGTAACTTGAGCAAAACCGCTTCATACAAGGCACTGATAAGAGATCATTAGCTTTACTCTTGTGCTGTTCCAATGAAGTTTTTAAATACCAAGGCTGTCCAAGCTTATCATACAGTTCTGTTCCCTTTTGGATTGCTTTTGCACAGGCAAAGAATTTCTGTAGAATTTCAGTACCGAGTTAAAGGTAAAATACCTTTTAACTGCATTCTAGAATAAAATATAAAGACTTTACTAGCAGAATACAGCATCTCGGATCTTTTAAGAAGTCTTTTCCAAAGCACTAACTTAAAAACCAAAATAAGCAAACCCTATCCATTTCAATAATGCAATGCAAGGTACGTTCATTTTGATACTGCCCAAACATGCTCCTAACATGATCTGCAAAGAAACTCTTTCAGAAGATTACAGTTTAGTTTTGTGCTGCGCTGAAATCTTAAGCAAAACTGTAACTTGAAGTTATGTAAAGACTTGCTCAAGACAGCTGTTCCTGCGCTTTCTGTGCAAGTTGATTGTGAAAAGGAAACAGAGCTTATGATTTTTAATAACTTGTTGCCAGCAACACAGCAAAATAAATGTTTTCAGAAATAAGAGCCAAATCGATCTCCTCGTGTGAAAGAGCTTCTTCTCCAAAGCTACCCACAAAAAATAACAGGCTTTGACAAGGACTGATTAGAACTGATTAGGTTTAGAAAAATGGATGCAGCAGCTCGCTCGAGTTTGCTTTCGATGTGCGGTTCAGGAGATGTACGGCGCACAGCGTGTATTCAGGGATCGCCCCGCAGGCAGCGCCCGCTAGTAGCGGCGCTCT
>JAVHNF010010900.1:9745-21762 GCA_034783455.1 Micropsitta finschii | reverse complement strand
GGACCAGACAAAATCATGAATGATTGCTGTCCTGGGTTCAGCAGTAGCAGCCATTTTAAGCAAAATGGCCTGACTACAGCTCCTACCTCAGAAACTTCCTAAGCTAATGTCAGGAAATAGGCATCAGGTTAAACCACTTCATGTAACCCAGCACAGGCTAGCCACATGTTAGGCTATCCACATCTAAATTTCAAATATTAAAAAAAAAAAAAAAAAACCAACAAAACAACCCCAAAAAAACATAACAAAAAGAAACAAACAAAAAAAAAATCCATGAAATTCATCGGATTAATAAGATTATCTCTACTTTTCTGACTGAACTTTTCTTAGATGCTGAATGTAAAAGATATTGCTGTGTCCAAAAGAAGCAGAAATAAACTTTGTTCTAGAAAGGACGCATACTTCAACTTCAGAATTTCTAGGTCTCGGTCACTCACAAAGTACACCCGATATGCTACACAGAGTCTATTACCCTGGAGAGGTAAACCAGACCTTTTTCTACATGAATTCTGACACCAATTCAGAGCTGCAGCAGAGAAGCTGGTATTTCATGCATGCGTTTTAGTAATTTGACCCACATTCATCTAAGTACTAAAAGTAACTTTTATTAAAAATAAGAATAAATTCTCTTTATAAATACAATCATTACTGTGTACACAATCCTCTTCAATGAACACAAAGTATCCAAAATCAGTGGCATTTATATAAAATACAATACTATTTTTTAATTACATAATTTCATGCATTATTTTGCAGATCTAAAAGGTATGAATGATGCTGGGTTGTTTTTTTCAAAGGACGGAACGGTATTTACAAGCAAACATGATCCAAACAGCACACGCAGATTCAGGGTATGCAAACACTCGTACACGAACTGCAAGTCGCACTTGGTCTCCCCTACAACAGATTATTTCTTCACAAAAAGGAGACCTGTATGACAAAAAGGAAAATGAGTAACAGATATTCATAAGCTATTATTAAAATTTTCAATTACATATGTGCGTATTTTTTCAACTGTGACTAACCCTCAAATAACAATAAGCGTCATGAGTCTGTCACTACAAATAATATTGTTTGACAGTGCAGGGGTTGTTGCCTTGGAGGAAAACAAGGCCATCGCTGATCATTTGTAACAAGTGCAGAGAAATTAACTCCTCAATGTTTAATTTAACCCATGAGAAGTCTATCATCACTGAACTCAATGTAACATAAAAGCTCTGTAACCCCATGACCCATTACATACACAACTCTTCCTCCAGTTCTAATTTAACAAAATCAATTTTCTTTAAATTTCATAATAAAAGAGTTGTGATTCACAGTTAAGTACTGTTACTTTTAACATACACATGTATGTATCTCTTTATATTTAAACTTACCGAAGACACGTGGCAAATGCTCTCCTGGCATTTCTGTATACAAAATGGATAGGAAACCCTTTAAATGTGTGACCATCAGGTACTGCTCTTCTTACAGCGTCCTGAAACTCTTCATTTCCTGCAGAAATACTTGTTGCACGTTCGAGCTCATATGCTGCTAGCGCTGGTGACAACAAGTAGGATAGATGGTCATCCCAAACAGTAGAAAGGCCAAGATCCTGTGGGGTAATTCACAGAATGATGACAAGTGTGCAGAATGAACATTAGGCTATGACTAAGCTTGTATATTGTATAGATTCAAATAAATCCATGACAAATCTTTAATTTGTAGTTAATGGAAGAGAAGCAGTATGATCTTGATATTGACTCACACACCAGCTGGCAGAATCAAACACCACCAACAAAATATCAAATATTGAGCAAGAAATTAAGTACTAGACCAAAACAAGATCAGCAAAGTTGAAACTAGATGTTTTAGCTACAGTATCTCTGCATGAAATGTAAGAAGGTAGTGCATAAATACGTATCAAAAATATATGGGAAAGATCAACTAAGATTCATCCCACATTTTCCACAACTGTCTCTCAGAGAAACCCACGTCTGAAAAACCAGTGCACAGTAGCTCCCTAAAGCACATACCGATACACGTACCTTCCTCCTACCATCTCACAAATGCAATGAGGGAGAAAAATCTACCACATTATAATGTGTTCAACATCACATGAGACTCACATTCTGAAAATGCCACTCCAAAGGCTGAACATTGTGTGGCGAAATAAAAACTAGAACAACCAAAAAAACCAAACATTAAAACCAGACATAGGTTACCAGGGATTTAAAATATTATCTCCTCCATAGTTAGCACAGAAAGAATAATTTCTGGCACATTACATGTAAAAATTCTGATATAGGACAAAACTTATTTCTAGAAATACCTTCAGATTTTGCAAAGCAGTCAGAATAAGAACAGGGAAGCTGAAAGCCTGCTTTTATCTAGGAACCAAAACCTTTTCTGGTGGATAGGCAAAGACCACCACCAACTAGGTCTGGTCTTCCTAGCTCTTCTACAGACCACTCACAGGCAATTTGCAGGTGCCAGGAAGCTGAAGATCAGAGACACAGGAGAGGCAAAGGCAGGGTGGGGGGAAGAGCCCACACAGAAGACTACCAATCACCACTGCAAACAGTTAAGTATGATGTCTAAACTAGTTCAGTACAGTTTTTCCAAATAATTTTTCAATTATTTGACTTTTCACATACCACATTTCTGAAAAAGTTGATGGAAAGATACAAGTTGCAAAGATACAAGTATGTTGAAGTAACAAATGGCTACCTAAAACTAGTGAAAACTGTAAACCCATGCACCTTTACTGCAGCAACAGATCAACCACAATCTTTAAACAGTGTTACCTTTCTGTGTTCAGAGACTAGTAGTCTCAGCTGCAACTCTATCTCATTGCTTGCTACCGCAGCATCTATTGTGGAATCACACAGAGGAGGGAAAGGGGGAACTGAAGATGTTGATCCAGGTGGACATACAGACTTTATTGCTTCTCCACTCATAGGTTTCCATTTAGATTCATCATGCAGGTCAAATACACAGACCTCCACAGCATCAGATGGCTGACAATTTCCAAAGAACTTTTGATGGTTGAAGACACAACCTATTGTGCGGTAAGGATACAGTGGCTTGGGTTGTTCAACTAATGGAGGGTCATCAGGCTTGATAGGTCTGTGGATGTACCTAACCAAAAACATTCAATTTCTTATTAATATACCTTATTTCAAGGCAAAGTAAAAATACTTAGATAGGTCAGATACAAGCCATCTCTCTTTCTAAAACTATAAGCCAAATTTGTTAAGTTTGGGGGGTTTAACTCCCAAAATGGCATTAATTTATTTACAGAAAAATAATTATACACATTTTGGAAACATAGCATACAATAAACTAATACATCCCTTTTTTTTTTTTTCTTTAAATCTAGGCAAATAACCTAATTGAACTCAACAGCAATTAAATTTTGCAATGATAACAATATATCCATACAATTTCCTCACTATTCATCACATTTGGAGAAATACATCTTCAAACACTAATCATAGGATACACAGTGTCAAAACAGAATCGCTCATTTTCAGCACTGGATATAACAGGTTCCAGAAGCTCTGGAATACAGAAGAACTGTATGTGCCCTTCTCAAATGACTCAAGTTAGAATCTCAAAGACTTGCAAAGATTTTTGCAGGAGAAAAATGTAATATAACACTGATTTCACAGATGAAGTAAGTTAAAAAAAAAAATATGGGTTCCTAAACGATAATGTCAGGTTTTCTCTCCTCCTTTACAAATGGTGGCAGTGATAGCTTCAGTGGCAATCAGCTAACATAAGACAGTTGCTATACAGTATTAAAGCCACTGAGAACTGCATTACAAACTGTGGAAATATTTCACTTCACACTGAACCAGTTATTTTCCAAACAAAAGCAGTATACAGAAAAAAGATTCAAAGACAAATCTCACCTGGATTACATGACAGTTACATAACAGGATGTAAAGATAAAAACCATAAAAAACCCAACAAATATCCCATGCAAACCTCAATATATTGTTCGCTTTGATAATACATTGTTCACTTTTCTTGTATTCCTTTTACTCACCTATGTCCTGTTAAGCTCTCCCAAAAAGTAACTGTTCCATCAGTTCCAAGAGTCATTACCCATGTATGGGGGACTCCTTTTCCTTTTGTTCCAACACACACAAAGGCTTCCAGTCCAAACCCAAGAAGAAGACTGCACAGAAGGTTAGCATGATCTTCACAGTCACCCTAGACAGTAAACATTAGTAAACCGGTTTGAGTATCAGGCGTGGATAAAATCTTAAAGAAAAAAACCATAGTGGTATTCCTCTAACCATTATTTAACACATCATGTTTCTCTCTTGTTTACCTAAAGCATGTATCAGAACTCGGGCTTTTAAGGTTTCATTTTTCTGTAACAGAATATATCTATTTAAAAATGAATAATGTATGTTCAAATGATAGACTATATTTTTTATTCAAATATCATTAAAGCTAGAAAACATCTCTTATGATTATAAAGATACCTTCAAGTATTGCAAAACCAGAATCTATCAATCCATGAAGACAAAACCCACATTTTAATTAAACATAAAAGCGTAAATAAGGCAAATACTTGACGCAGTACTAAAAATTACGTGGTATTTTCACAGTTGGGAAATTTAGTCACTTAGTAAAATGTAATTCTACTGTTATTTCACTGCCTTGAATGTGTTGCCAAAGTTCAGAAATTAAACAAAGATAAAACAACCTCCCTCACAGACCTAACTATAAAGCAGCTGAAACTCACATAATAAAGTTGCTTTTCCCCTCAGTCAGAAAACCAGTCAGAAAATTTCTTTCATAAATGCATTACTACCATTGATAATTCACAGAAAACAGTTTATGAATATGATGTCTAATATTCTTTGTCTCAAGTCCTTTACAAACGCTAGCTGTAAAGAAAGAACAAAAACTCCTCATGCAACAAAGCCTTCACAATACAAAGCACAGCATGCAGAAGTGGAAGCATAAGGCTCTTTGATGCTATTCACAATACTGAAAAAATAAAATTCAGTGTTCTTGGATGTATCTGTTCATTACACAGATAACACAATCTTCCCCTACAGTAATGTACAAGGGAAATATGCAGGATAGTAGGTTTAACCAAGTTTCTAGTGAACTTGTGTTCATTTAATAATGCCATACCACTTTCCACAAGAAAAATAATAATGATCCAGCTGGTGTGTAAGGGGCTAAATTCAGCTATTTTCTGTATAGCTTTCCACTTCTGCCTTGAAGGAAACCTTTTCTCTGTGCCTCCAAACACAATGGCCCTCAAACTCAAAAGTCGCTATCATCATCTCCATCTGAAAGCCAGCAGGTAGCAAGTGATGCCTTTACATGGTACCTATGCATGATAAGATATTCAGAGACAACAGCTAAAGCCCATTTTGTGAGGCCTTTGAGACAGATTTAAAACCTGGGATACAGCTCCTGCTGCCAAGAAGATGACAACTTTTCAATACAAACACATCAGTGGCATTACTTTTGAACACAGAATATCCTCTACGGCAATGAAAAGCATCGACCACTCCAAAGAGGTATTAAAAGGGATTGCTATTACTTTTAGCCATACAACAGAAAAGCTATGATCCAGAACAAGTTACATTTTGTTTCATTTATTACAGTCTTATAATACAAATGTCAAATCATCAAAAACTAGGTTGAAACCATTAGCAAAAATCCCTGTCTTGCAAAAATGGAATGTAAAGATTGCCAGTATATTTTAGCCCATCTGAAAAAAACAGCAAAAAGAGACTTTGAGACTTTTTCAACTTTTCCTGGATTAGTCCAGAATTTAAACCAGTGTCCTGCACAATAGCAGAGGTTCACTGAATTATATGGGATCTTAGAAGAGCAAATTACCATAAACAAGCTGATTGTCAACCAGATGTATTGAGGAATGGACCCCAACAATAGCAGTAAAGGAAGTCTGTTCCAAAGCCTTGCTGTCTATTTAACATCTGTTTCTCTTTAAAAAAAGATCTTAAACAAGTTATTGCAACATAATTCTCCAAATTTTATTTAATCCATATATTTGCAGCCTATTTTAAAACACCAGCTTCAGTTAGAATATGATACCACCTATTGTGTCACACAAGGACTATTTTCACGTACCTTGTTTCTACATAAAAAAGCAAGAAGGGTACACCACTGTTCTTGTTTGCCACCACCTCCCCCGATGACAGGAGCTCTTTCATAACCCAGGACACTGACAAATCGTGCTGCTTGTCTAGGTGCATCTAGCAACCGGCCTGCTCGAAGTGGTCTGATGTATGAACATACAGGATGGTTTACTCCATTTTCATCCTGAAAATGTAAAATACAGTTATTTATCATCCATGCAAATATCACAAAAGATAAGACTGTCTTCTTTGCAATGGGATATATTCTCCCTGAAATAATATCACTCAAAAAGTATTAAGACACAAAAATACTTCTGAATTAAGACACAAAATCATTACAGTTCGATTTTTCTGCTGGTTCTGCCACCTGTAAGGACATTCTGGACTCGATGTTCAAATATCTGGAGCAGCACAGGCTGCAATCCATTTTCATAAATGGATGAGGAACTGTTCATGCTCCACTCACTATCAATTTCCACATTATCATCAAGCAAAAAACCAAACCATAACAAATCACATACATCCCCCCAAAACCCACAACAAACCCAAAAAACAGCCCCCCAAAAAACAGCATTAAACACTCAGGAACTGATTTGAGTTTATAAGATATCTATTTGCTTCTGAATTTGAATACTCTAACCCTTGTCATAACACCAAAAAACAATAAATTTTATTCCAACAACATAACCAGATTTATATAAAAATTAAGATAATAATTATACTAAGAATTTCTATTTTATTGGGAAAATGAAAGAATGACTGGGAAAAGGTCTATTTTATTACATGCTGCAGAGAAATACTCTGATTATCTACTACTAAAACTTTTTCAAGAAGTACAGAATTCTTCCTTACTTGGCTAAATTGGTACTTCTATGTTCATACATTTAAAAAAAGGGATCAAAGCCTTTTAAATCTCTGCAGCTCCATGAAATGATGGTCTACTGTAGATTTCTGGGTGCAGAAAGTAGAATACCATTAATTCACACATTACTTTATTCTCGAAATAGGAAAAGTCCCATTTTTACCTCATGTCCTCAACCACTCTCAGTTCTAGAATTCCCTATCTAATTATGTTTCTCTATATACTCTGCTCTGAAACCCTCTTGTTGCTCGCTTTGCCCCCAACACAGAGTAGCTTCCAGGTGGACAAAAGGCTGGGAGAGGACACAGCCAGGACAGCTGAGCTGAATTGACAAAAGGGATATTCTGTACCATACAGCATTACGTTCAGCGATAAAACTAGTGGGTGTAGGGAGCAGACTTCCAAATTCATCCCTGCTTGGAAACTAGCTGGGCACCATCCTGCTGGTGGCAGATGGCAAGTGACTGTCTTTGCATCCCTTTCTTCCCACTCGTCCTTCTTTTCTTTCCTTCACTTACTAAACCATCTTTATCTCAGCCCATGACTTTTTCCTCGCTTTTGCCCTTTCTACTGTTTCCCTGATCCCACTGGGATGGAGTGAGTGACTGACTGCGTGAGGCCTCAGCTGCTGTCTGGGATTTTAAAGTTCACATCACTACTGAACACTCACAGAACAGCCAGAATGGAAGTTGCTGCTTCACTGAAGAGTATGCACAGATCACTTCAGGATGTTACTTTGAGATAATAAGCTACTGTGCGTTATCTGTGCAAGGAAAACTGCCACCAACAAGCTAAATTTATAGCATGAAAAACGCAAGGATCATACCATTTCTTTTACTGTGGAACAATTACCATGGAGCAACTGACACAGTAACTTATTACCCTACAATAATTATGTCTATTGTTATGAGACATTAACCAGAAAGATTGTTTTACAAATCACACAGAACTCAAATATTGTGCAGATATGTTCTAGTAGATTTAGTAAGTGCATGTTTTGTATTTTATCTGGTATAAAATATGTCTGAAATAGTTTGCATATGTAAGTTAAGTCTTGGCCATTTGTGAGTCTTCAAGGAAAAGACTAAACAGGCTTTATCACCTCTTACACCAGAGGTGGCTGGAGCAACTATTCTGTGGGCATTATGCTGTTAAGCTTCAATATACAAACAGAAGTTACAAATTTCTTTTTTTTGCATGATACACCACATGTTGCCCTG
The DNA here is from genome assembly GCA_034783455.1 of Micropsitta finschii. Lineage (NCBI taxonomy): Eukaryota > Metazoa > Chordata > Aves > Psittaciformes > Psittacidae > Micropsitta > Micropsitta finschii. Next base: position 13,561 of record JAVHNF010010900.1, on the reverse strand, counting down.
ATCTGAATGTAACCACATCATAGATCTATAGAGATTCTATATACATATAAACCTCACAATAAATCAAAAAATAAGAAGGTAACTTAAAGATTTGGTATAGTTGTACAATTTACAAACCTGTGCAAAAATCTTTACTAGCCTTGTGTTGTGTGTAGGCCTAATCTGTAGATATTCTCTCCACCACTGTTTAGCATAGACAAGAAATAACCGTTCTTTTTCTGCTGTTTTCTGATGTTCCAAAGCAAACTGCAAGTAAGAAAATCATAACCAATCACATGTATGTGAATTCCAAACAGGAGAGGAAAAAAACAAACAAACCAACCAACCAAACAAACAAACAAAAAAAAACACCAAACAAAAAAAAAAAAAAAAACACCAAAGAAAACCAAGCCAAACAACATAATAAACACATTTACACCAAATACTGGCATATGTGAAATAAACCTTAATATTTAAAGTGTGATACACAAATACTGAATAATAGTATTTTTAAATTAAAATCCAGTGAACTAAAACCTCAAGCTACACTTCTTGTTTGTAGGCTCATATGTTGAAGCTTGACTGAAATAGTGTTCATCTGAAGTGATGCATTTCTGCACAGAAGGATTGACAAGCTTTTGATGTGCAGAAGAGTATCTCCATGTACCTTCAGGCCAACATTTACTGGCTTTCCAGGCAGAACAGCTGACTTGAAATTATTGTTTCAAATGGGAAACAGAGCAAGAAAACATACAGTACTTGAGGAAAATAAGGTATATTGCACCTTTCTTATTTTTCTTCTTAAAGTTTTGACACCGGTAATTAGAAAAACTACTAAAGTAATAACTGAAAGTAATGTTCAGTATAAACAAAAGTAGTTTAAAAAAAAGGTGATTATATTTAAGTTTAAAGGGAAAAAAAAACAAAGCAGCAAACTTTCAAAAACCCACAGCCCTCAACATCTACAAGTAATTCTATACTAATTCAATACTGAGCTTCCCCACCCCCCACTAAAAAAGTAAGCAAGCCCTCCCAGAAATTACTTACTTGAGTATTAATTACTTCTGGAGACAGAGTTTTATCAAGTTGTGGATACATTTCCAGTCGAATGTTTAAAACACCAGCAGAAACCTTCGATTCTGTACCTTTGAATCAAAATAAATTTTTATGAATTCTCTCAAAATTAACTTATTGAAGACATTTCAACCAGACAGGAGCAAATAATTACAATAAATGTTAGCCATATAATTACAAAAAAAAAATTACTAAACATCTTTAAATACATGCAAAATAAACATCTTTATTTAAATTTCAAACTCAAATGAGGTTGTAAGAAAGCATAATACAGCAAAAAAAGCAGAGAGGTAGACATGAGGTAATTATCCAAGGCTCTCGTCCTGTTTTTGGCTGGGATGATTTTCTTCCTTTCATCATAAAGTAAAATATAATAACAATGCAATAATATTATTATAATAATATTGATAATACTATAATGCAATAGAGAGATGAAGGAATAAACCCTGCCTCTGAGGAAAACCAAACAACCAAACACGAACTAATGCACAGTACTACACTCACCGACCGATGCCCAGCCCATCTCCAAACAGTTATTGGCCCCTCCAGCCAACTCTCTCCAGTTTACATACTGGGCTTGATGTTCTATGGTATGAAATACCCCTTTTCTAAGCATGCCTGATAGTGATTTATGAGTTGAACTAGAATTAAACTACATCATAAATACCGCTTTAAGCTTACAAGCAAACTCAGTACCCAGTATTTTAAAGCCATCATTACACCCTTATTATTTATCCTTACCTACACCCAGGAGTTCAACAGCAACATTTGTTATGCCATTCTCTGCAGCCAAGACAGATCGCCACTCCAAGAAATAGGATGCTACTAGTGTTGTCTCACCAAATGTGTCTGTTTTGATCAGCACCATATGTACTGGATCACATATAGATAACATAGTGGTTGCATCCAGCATTTTACTTCCATCACCTGCCATTATTAAAACCAAGATAAGACAGCAAGAACATTATCATCCTAAATCATCCTCAGAATTAAAAAAGTATGCATTTACACTCATTGAATACATCACACTTTAAGAAAAATCTCATGTCCAGAAGTGTAAGCAATGATCCCATCTTAAAATCAAACTCAGTTTAGGACCTAGCTACAGAAAGGTTACAGTTAATTTACAGAGAAGATAAAAAGATTCCTATAGATGAATATTCAAATGTAACTGCTTCAACTCTACAAAAATTAAAATCAGATTAACATTTAGGAAAATAAGGAATATTAAAGGACCATTTCTGAAAAGCAATTGAAAAATATTCCTTTAATAAGTTGGAATGCATCACATCAACTAACTGTACATCAGTAATTAGGAAACAACTTTCCCTGTAGTTAAGCTTCACTCTACAATATGAATATCTCCAGGAGCAGTAGAATTAACAAAATCTGGGGTTTTTTTTGTATCTGTGGTATATTCACTCCCTTGTCAACTGCAGTAACTCTGCCTTTCTCTGTGTTTCCTCATGTCTCATAAGCTACCCTGGATTTTTACAGGGTTCAGTCAACATTCAGAAGGCTTTTCATAACATACTTAGCTCCTATCATGTTCCCTGGCTACCAACAAAATAACAGTAATGCAGGCTGTGGATGACTGACTTTTGTGCAGATGTTTGCAAACTGAACTCACACTGAAGATTTCCTTTCATGTGATGACAAATTTACATTTCCCTTCTTCATTTGTCAGCACAAAGTTCATTAAAATCACAGCCACCTTAGCTGAGACTATCATCTTACTGTCAATTATGGATCAAGTTGGTCAAATTCAAAAAAAGAAGAGGAAGCCAAAGTAGAGAAATACCTAAGAGTGGCATAACCTAATATAGTAATCAGTTTTCTGAGGAACACATGATAAAAAATAGTAAAGAAATCCACTAAAGAACAGTAAACATATTTCACAAAACTCTCAAGTCAGAAAAAAACCCAACAGCATCAGCTTTAAACTCACAATACTCCTTACCTAGGCTATCCTTGTGTACTTCAAGTAAAAAACCATCATGAAAATCTGGGTCACAGGCACAGGCTACAGGTTTAGAACGGAAGCGCTGGTTTCGAAAATGTAAACACAGAGTGAAGGTAGAACAGATCTGGCCAGGCAGAGGCTCTGGTTCCTGAAGATGTTCCAGAAAAGCTTTTCCACCCAAAACCTGAAGGTAAAGATACCTCCGTGTTGGGTCAATGTTAGCTGTAAAGCGTAGCAATAAAAATGAAGAGACTACAAACAGATCTTAGGATGCATGTTAAATATCAGTCAACTAATAGAACACTAGGAAAAAGAAACATTTTTGAGACAAGTGCTTAGGATAAAGTGATTTTACAATGTATGGAAGTTATCTTCATGTAAAATACTGAAAAAAAAAAAGTATTTTCTGTGATACTAATTTCTGCTGCTTACATAACTTTACTTCCTCTATATAAGCAGGAAGAACATCTGTCTTTATGTCAGTAATGGATTACTAATTCAGAGTTCAAGTCTTCAAATTTCTCTCAAAACTAGGAACCAAATATTAAAATAAATAAGTAACATACTTTTTTTCAAAACTGGTGGTTCTCTGTCAACGAAATGTGTTGATGGCTTTGGAGCTGAAGTCCTCTCCTTTTCATTCCCATCCTGGAATTACAATTAAGACTTTTTTTGAGGCATCAAAGGATGCAACCGTGCTCTTACGGCAGTCTTGTAAAAACTAAATAATCACAGAATCACAGAATCCCAAGGGTTGGAAGGGACCTCAAAAGATCATCTAGTCCAACCCCCCTGCAAGA
>JAVHNF010010891.1:30044-43618 GCA_034783455.1 Micropsitta finschii | reverse complement strand
AGCAATCCAAAGCATGAAGGACTAGACCAAATCAACAGAATGGCAAGCAGCCACCTTCCCCAAAGAAGAGAAAGCAAAAAGGCTACACCCCAAACCAAAACATGCCAAAAAACCCCAGCCTCAGCAACCAAAGGAGGGAGAAGGGCTTGCTGCAAGCTGAGAGTCAATGACAGGCTGTCCAGTATTAACCAATTAACCACTCCTTACTATCGCTCTCTTCTTATTAACGTGAAAGGAATCCACATAGCTCCTTCACAGGCCACACCGGGAGCAGTAATAGCTGGCTAATAGGGATTTGCAAGAGAAGTTTTTCTTCTATCAAACTTGGGCTATGCAACACGTTTGGGAAGGAGGAAATGGCAAGACTCTGCCCTCTACTTATTTCCTAAGAACCCAAAATACTAGAGGCATAACTGCAATCAACTGCTGCTAGGGCTGCCAGCTCAGTAGCAACTAAGTCCTTCCTATGGCTCTTGAGTGAATTCATTGTGTTGATTTTAGGAACTGGGCAAACAAACCAGATCCAGCAACTGAATCCTGCCAATACACTTCTCTCTTCTTTAAACATCCTCCTTGAGACCTGGGGGAACAAAGCATCATTAACCTGGAGAAGCATCTGCATGTGGCATTAGCTAGAGCACCTGCATATACAGGGCAAGAGAGAAAACACCTTTTCCCCTGGAGCTAATCCCTGCAAGGGCATCTGCTTTCCCAACAAACCCTTACACCAGCAGAGATCCAGTTCCCACTCAGTTGCTCACAGTTCAGCAACCCAGACAGATGGTTTCTAACTTGTAATTGTAATCTTCAGACACACACAAAAATCCACCTACAGAAGTTTAATCATGTTCCTATACCTAAAGGGGCAAGGCTAGCAAGTCACGCACCCATCCTCTTTTCCACACAATGAGGAATCTTTCTCAAAAGGAATGTGTAAAGCAGCCTTAATTCTTTTGGGACTGACCTACAGCTTCATAGAAACGTAAGGCAGAAAATGAAGAGTGTGAAAAATGAGCAGGGTTTTCCTCTCCTCTAGTCACCTTCCATGCCAGCCTGCTTCAGTCGCACACAGAGAAGGGCTCCTTCCCACCATGTGTGGTACAAGTGCTTTATTAACACTGGTTCTGTACCTCTCCCTCTGCAGAGAGGTGACAATACTGCACACCAGGCTTCTGTGCTGTCACATCACAGCTAGCCAAGGAAGCTCCAAACCAGCATGGTAAGTGAAAGTTTCAGGCTACCAGAGCTGTGGTGAGCAGAGACTACAGGCAGAGCAATGTGGCCCAGGAGCCAAACTACCCTGTGCAACTGCTGGTGAAGCAAGTAGGGGAGAAGAGCTTTCCCACATGAATCAAGAGACAGTAAGACTGTTCTGGCAAATCCTCTTATACCTTCAGAGCAGTTTCCTCTCCAGAGGGCATAAGGGAGGCAGGGTACGCTGCAAGTACATGCACCACCTTCTAGCCAAGTGCCACGAGATCTGATTTCAGGAGCTCCAGAAATACTGAGTGGGAACAAAAACCCGTAAACTCAAGTCAAAGGAAGCAGGAGAGAGGCATCATCTTACCTCCTGTCTAGCCTTGTTTGGTGGTTGTCTTGGGTTTTGTTGTTTTGCTCTTTTGGTTGGTTTTAATTAAAGAAGAAACTTGTTAACACAGTTTGGACAACACTGTATCTGAGAGCAAAGGACTACTCCACTTACCAGCAAGAATCAGAACAAGCTCCAGTTTGTAAAGGGAGTAAGACCATCAGCCAGGAACCAAGTTCCCATGGCTCCACATGGCCATCAGGATCAGCACAACCGAAAGAGGGATGCAGTTCAACAGGGCCTACCCTCAGCACAGCCAGAGTTGTCAGGGGGAAAAGCCACACTCTCACTCCTCTTTTGGAAGCTCTGTTCAGTGTGCTGTGAGCTGAGCTTCCAGACTCATTGGCAGTCAGGGACTAGCTCAAAGTACAGAGAGAACTAAAAACTCACTAGCCCATTGCCAAATTTTCCCTGTAGGACTGCCTTACTCCTTTATCTGTGAACTATAAACTAAATGCAACCTCTGCCTTAATGCCTGCTGACTAAAGAACAGAGCATCAATATTTAAAACAATCTAATTCCCTTGACAGACAGCAACACATTTGTGCCAAGTTTATTGTTCAAGCAGGTAATAGCAGCATGCCTGATGGGTTTATGATGGGTTTAAATGATGGGTTTAGCCATTTTATTGTTCTGAAAAGTAATTTCAGATACTTCTGGATGAAAAGCACTACAGGATTGAATAATTTATATTAATTTTATCCTTCCAAAATCAGTTTATTTTCTTTTGATTTAGCATCAAAGACTTTCAAGATACGCATATCATTAACTATGCCAATCAGAAGAGCAGTGAATCCCCAAACCAACTATTTATAGTACATGTAGGGAAAAATATGCATTAACTATTTCTAAATCAGATCTTGCAAGATCAGGGGAGAAGGAGGGGGCTCCTCTTAACCAGCAAGACTTCAGGAAGTTTTATACAAAGATTAGTTCTAGTGAAAGTTTTAGACATTGGGCATCAAATATTATTATCTGCATTAAAGGAGCCCAGTGAATGTTCCAACCCAAATATTCTAGACAAATAAATCCCCTACTGAAAGAAGACACTACAAAAGGCATGGGCCACCACCACGGATCAAGATCCACCAGGCCTAGAAAACTACATAAACGCTAATATGGGAGGCTCAACTGTCCATAGTGCTGACATACCACTTATTGCTCATTTCTAACAAAAGAACATAAAAAACAGGAGACCTATAGCTCCACTGGAACACAACATTTTGTCTCCCCTAACTCTCCCCTTGCAGACTCCTGGTGCATGTGGATAAACCTGCTTTCAGCAGAAAACTGTAGCTCGCTGCATTAAGAAAAAAAAAAAGAAAAAGTTAGCTGTGCAAGTCAAATGAAGAGCATATGCTTCTTTTCAAGTTTCATTTTAATCTTTTGATGCCAGATAAAAGTAAAAAAAAATAAGATCCATCTCATAGGTAAGCAACTGTTCCCAAAATGAGCACTGAACAGCAGAGATTAAAAACAGACAAGGAACAGAGATGAAAACAATATTCATATGCAGCTTAAGTGTGTCATCCACAAACACTGAACCTGTCAGCGAGAGAAGATGATCCTGTGGCAAAGAACCCCTCCCAGCCTTACCTGGCTCAATCCCTATTGACCTCCCTGCCAAGCCTCAACCCTCACTTCAAAGAATCTGGACCCTACAGCAGGTCCATGGACAACCAAGTACCTGCTGATGGGCTCTTCCTAACATCTCATTCTCAGCTCTTCTAGTTGCCACAGAACAGTAAACCTTTCAAATGCCATGACACAATCTCCTGACTGATCTCCCAGCACTGACCCAAGCAAATAATGTTTGGCACAAGGACATTCCTTCGTGACTGAAGCCTTAATTCCACACTACAATCCAGCTTGTCGTGTTGGTTACTCAGCTGCTCTCCTCAGAGACATTTATACCTATAGTGATTCTATTCAAGTCAAATGAGATTCTAAATTTCTTCCAAAATAACCAAAACCAGAATACAGAATGTCGAAACAAGCGTCTAGAAGCAGAAGGAACATCCTTCTCACACCACTGACCTGGGAAGGGCAAAGGAAACAGCGAGAACAAGCGAAGAAAAAGTTCATTTGAAACAGCATTATCTGTCTATCATCAAGCTACACTATTTTCAAGAACACAGCCAGCAAAGACCATGATCTCTTTACCCTACATTACTGGCACCAATAACTGCTAATTTTTCCCTTAATGCAGAAAGGGCTCATTAAGTCAGTTAATCTGATATCCTATATAATACAGTTCATGAAATCTCAACCAGATCCTCCTGCACCAAAACAAATTATTTTCTATGAATAAAGTGTTTCTTCTGGAACAGTGTTAGGGCTTTATCTGTTTTAAGATCTTCAAATCAAATAGAAGAAGAAGATCAGACATAAGAATTGTGACTAACTTTTTTTTGTTACAGATATAAACATTGCATTCACCACAGTATTTTTGCCATCTGCCAGTAAAGGACCCTCTCACCCCAGGACTTACATGCAATAGTTTCCAAGCTTCTGGAATGTATAAACAGTGTGCACATGAACTTTGCAACAGATGGGGTCAATGTGAGTTTGTCTGACTTTAATGGCAGCAGGATCTGGCTGTTAATTAAGTACCACACTTCCCATTGTCCCAACCATACCACACCTTTCCTGACTGAAAAAAAGCAGCTTTTAGAGCATTTTTGTTTTAGTTGCTGCTCAGACAAGCTTGGCTGCAGAGCTGTTTTCTGGCATATATTCACTTACCAGAACTGCTGCTCTCAGTTATCAAAAGTGCCTTTCTTATCCCCAGAATGCAACCCTCAACTACGTATTTTATGTCCACCCTCCCAGCTTGAAGATGCCAGGCACCTACAACTGCTGACAGCCATGAAGAAGATAAACAGGCGCAAGTCATCTCCTTAGCCTCCAGAAGTTTTTCTTGGCTCACCTCCCACCCTGATGAGCACCATCTCATCAAAGCCCTGCCCTCAGCCTCTTCTCTTTGTGCTTACCTCACCCCAATTTAAAAAGGCACACCAGAACCTGTCCTCCTGCTCTGTTCCTCTCTGATTGCCACATGACAGTCACTACTAGATACCTCCGACAAGGAAAGTGGAATCTATCCCACTCTCATCATTCCCCACAGCCCCATCTTTCCTCACATCAGCAGCTATCTCCTCCAAGCTCCTGGCACAAGCACTCCTGCTCAGATTCCCCAGCAAGCTTTATCCAGGCCTTCTGAACCACCAGCATTACCCCATCTGCACAGCTAGTTTTCTGATACAGCCACTCACACAGCTCCCCAAGCTTTGCCCATAAACATCTTGTACATTCAAAGTGCAGCCTTTGCTCAGCAGTCTGAGGCCTGCAGATGCACCAAATGAACCCCTTTGGCTGGCAGCATGAAAACAGCAGGACCACCTCAGCCACCCCTTCATGCCTAGTCCAACAGAATTATATTGCTGTTGGACCAACGATCTTAGGACTGTCATAAAACACACTCCTGCTAAACAACTGTGACATCTGAATTCTAGCTAAAACCAGAAAATACCTAATGCATGGAAGTCTGGAGTACCCACACAGTATCTAGTACATATTCCAGCAACTGACCTTGTCTCTTCTGTAAATCAATCTTCCCTTCATCCCATTTCCCTTCTTTCTATTAGCAAGGACTAGGAAACTCACAAGACCCACATGACTTAGATCACTTCACCACTGTATCATGAAACCTGCTTTCCACGGACAAAAAAAAAAGGTAACAAGCCACCCTCACACCACCTTCCACATGACTTCATTTTGTAACACAGCTGCCACCTAGAAAAATGACCAACTCTTGCCGTTAAGCATTCGTCCAGCTACAGCACACTTCTGCTACAATTCCCATGCACTACTGCCTCCTGAAAATAGGCAACAGAAAACTCTTTGAAAGATGCCTCTAAGATAGCCATCAATTATCATCAGCCCCAGATTTCTCACTGATAGCACACTGTAGGGTGAACAGTTGAGAAAACACCGTGTTAGTACCTAATGCTCTGCCTAGGAACTTGAAGGATACTTTTCAAATTTATCAAGTCTCTAACCTTGCAGTATTTATGCAGACCTAAAATCCAGCCTTTCCCATTTGTCCTAAACAAGTAAAAGTTCTCATGTGGTTCTCTGTAGCTCACCTTTGTGCTATTACATATCCTCCTCCTATCCATCTTCCCCAGATATTCCCATTCTGACCCATCTATATCACTACTGCTGTAAAGGGAACTGTTTCATCCTAGTACCTTGGCTAGGACGATCTTTCTTTTCACACTCCCATCCCTCTCTAGCAGTTGTGCCCATCAAAGTTTTCATTTCTCCACCTTCAAAGCACTGTCATTTGGCCCAAGCTGTCAGCTCCTGACTTTCCCTTCATTGTAGTGCCAGTTCCCACCACACCACCTCTAGGTGCAACTTCACAAACAAGAACCACTGCACTTTTCTCTGCACATGCCCTCCTGCTTGGGAAAAGCTTTTCATAATTGCTAGCTAGCTTACAAGAACAGGAAATTCCAGAAGAAAACAGATGAAACTGCTCAGAGAGAATGAGACCTGAGAAACACAAAGAAAGAAGCAGAGCTCTTTGAAGGCAACAAGAAAGCTCAGATCTTGATGGGGACTGGAGCTGGCAGAGTATTTCACAAGCATACTTATTCATAGTCCAGCAACATAAAACAGCCTTCAAAGACCTAAAAGCATAGAGGTAAGAAGAGATGGACAGCAGACTACCAGGAGAGCCACCCATGCAGGCCAGGAAGAGAAGTTTTAGCCAGGCAGAAAAAAGAAAAACACTTGTGCACATCTCCTACCCTTATGAGCAGAGCCAGCCACAAGAATGGTTTGGCAGGATGGGGCTCTACTACCTATTTTTTCATTGTTTCCACAAACTTCTCTCCAGAAAACTAGTTCTGGAGATGAAAAAGCATCACTAGGCATAAGCATCTTCTTTCTCACACTTAATACAGGGCCCAATCCCACATATTCTTTCCTCTGGATAAACTCCCAGCCACAGTATAAAAAATTATCTTGCTTTTCACGCTCTGATAACTGGGACTCTTTGCTCTGATTCTTGAATACTCAAAAGTTGCTTTGTTTTAAAGTTTCATATTTGGCACAAAAGCAATACCAAATGAGGAACATAGCAGGTTGTACTTAGTAAAAAAAAAAATATCTGATCTAAGAAAAGAAGTAATGAGCTAGTTGTGGGGGGTAACATTCACTTAGAGAAAATCAGAGACTACACGTCTCTTCACTGCGTTTCACACCTTCCCTTCTGAATTTAATGATATGGCCACACAGCAGACAACACATGGGACAAAAATACATAAGATAACTTTATACAAACTTACACATAGCCTAGTCCAGCCATCAGAAACCTGGAGCCCTAAGCCAAACAGGACAAATCCGAATGAGCCTCCACTAGATTGTCACTGGTGTCTTGAGTGGCTCATCTCATCACTGGCATCCCAAAAGCATTTATACGGGATTTGATTTACATAGGCACTTCTGACACCGTGACACCACTTATGTGCTAATAAATTTTGTTTGAAAATGAATGAGAATCAAGTTTTAAAGCCCTGACTGTAAACAATGATATGGTGGATGGTACTAGATGAGCCCAACCTGAATTACCCTGTGATCCAATGAGCTGATCCTACTACCACCCAGGAAATATCACCTTTTGCAACTGCTGCAAAAGGAAGGCTGCCAGAGTCACCTATCTGAAGCAAAAAGCATCCCTGCATCAGACTGCCCAGTCTAGAGGGCTGGCCCTCTGACAACTAACATAGGTGCACTTAATGCTAAGAACACACTGGAAGATTTAAACAAAAAAACCTAAAATTGGAAGGGGGCAGGGAGGAGGTTGGCTTGGGCCTTTTATTATATATCAGGTATTTTTCAGCCACGTTTTGAAGTAAGAGATCATTAAATTGTTCATCTAGCATTCATATATTCTTTCACCTCCCCTTCCACATTCTTCAACCAGTTTTAGCAAACTCCAACTAACATAGTAGAAAAATAGAAATCCCAAAGATATTATACTCTTACAAATATAGTAACCAAGCAAAAGAGGTTCCATTAAGAGGCAGACTTCATCATGAGGAAAACCATAGCATTATACACCAGCAAATCTACATAGAAAAAGCTAAAGGAAAAGAGGCTTCATAAAACTTCTCTGCTTACAAAATGACTTAATTAAAACCAAACAAAGCCAGATGCAACTAGACCCCACTGCCAGAGAGATCACCACTAGGTGATTTCTTACACTGAAGTTCAAATGGTGAGACAAGAACAGCTTTCAAAAACTTCAAGGAATATCCCACAATGTAAAAGAGTGTGCACACTTTGAGCTGAGAAGCTAATGGGCTGATGTTGGTGAGTGGACCCCAGGGGCTGATTAGTATGTCCTGGCATCAAGAGGACAACAGAACTCCTGTTTGTTGTGAGCAATTTAGAGACTAGCGAAAAATCAAGATGCCTGTAAACCACTGCAACTAACGTCCAGTCCAGGAACGATCCTCGGGCAGAAGTCACTACATCAGGGAAAATGAGGATTCTCCACTACTCACCTACTAAACACAAGGGAGCTGGATCACACATGCATATGAGTGACTGCTAATTCTCATCCAGAGGAAACAAGCACATGATCCTTGGGACAGCATGAACAGTCTCTGTATGTCACTTTAAGATTTCTGAGAATCAAAACCAGTACACCTTTTAAAATATTTGGGTTTATTCAAAGTGTTAGAGTAGTTTCAGGCACACTATCTTACCTACTATACCATACAAAGGACTGAAATGAAGTTTCCCTTTCACTGTGCATAATCCTATTATTCTATAGCGTATATATACAAAATCATCACAAGATCTACCCTAAAACCTATTCCTTTCCAAGAATTTTCCCATATTCTTGCTGCAGTCAACTTTCATCTCACATCCAGCCTAAATTTACTCACAGCCAGTTTATACCCAGTTGTTCTTGTGCTAACCTTGCCCTTTAGATGTAATAATTTTCCCCCCTCCCTGATGTGCAACCCTCTGATGTATTTATAGACAGCAGTCATATTCCTTCTCAGCCTTTATACTGTAAACTAAACAAGCCAAACTTTTAGTCTCCTGTGTTTAGGCAGGCTCTCCAATCCCCTAAGCATCACACTGGCCCTTCCCTGCACCTGTTCCTGTTTGAATTCCTTCCTGTTAGACAGGCAACTAGAACTGTACAACACATGCCACAGAAGGACCCAAGAACGCACTGTACAATAGCATTAGTACACCCTTATCCCCACAGGAGTAAATCCCAAATAATCTGCCTTTTCCACCAGTGCATCAGCTGTAATCTTCAGCCTGCAGTCAAGCAATAAACCCAAGGTTTCCCAAGAACTAGTGAACTGTGCTAGACCTCCAAATAAACCCTAGTGACAAGTACTGAAGTGCTGCAACTGAAACACTACACCAGCGTTAAAGGAATAGCTTTATCCTCCCAATATAGTAACCACAATGGTCCAGTCTCTTGTGTGCTGACCTGACTCTCAACCTCAGACAAAAGCCTGCTTGGCCTTGCCAATGCTGAGGCAGCCACACTATCAAGCACACTAGACAAAATGGCTCTTAAAAAAAAAAAAAAAAATAGTAATCATCCATAAATGACATTTTCAACCTGAACCAGTCCCAGTACTAAAATCTTAAAGGAATGCAATATAAATTTGGTCACAAAATGAAATCAGGGGCTCATCAAATCCCTACAAACCAAAAGGATATGCAAGGGATACATTCATTATGTATTCCATTTTTTCCTTGTCTTTCACCATCCACTACCAGTCACCAAACGACAGGATACCAAAGTTAAACAGACTTCATGTGTGCCACTATGGAGACAAACTTCTGTCCTATTTATTCCAACACGGAGTCTCTGCTCTTCACACTCCCTTGGAATCCTGTAGGTTCTCACTATTTATATTTGACTTTGTAATACCTTGGTAAAGAAGTGAAAGATACTGTTGTCCAGTACACTCAGGCTCACAAATTGTGTTTGCTTTACGCAACCAGTAGCACATCCACATTGCATATAAAACAACTAGAAAATATTAGTACTCCACTACAGTTCTACCCACTCCAGCCAGAAAAGGGCTACCCTTCCTGCTACAAGTCATTATTACCTTTTAAGAGTTAATAAAAAGCCACAAGAAAACTCTAAATGCTGACTTGCTACAGCAGTTTATTTTTTTTCCTGTCATGAATATGAAGGACTGAAGCTGGTACTAAATTTGACCTAGCCCAACTGCTACAAATCTCTTATTCTGCCTTGCATCTTCTGTAACACTCCCCATACTGCTGATACCAAATAGATAAGAGCTGCACCATAATCTGATCAAACTGCCACACAGAGCATTAAGTATTGGAAAGGCAAGCCCAGCTACCAGAGCCAGAGAAAAAACAACTGATCAGCTGAACTGGGAATTAACACCAACGGCTACAGGAAACTGGATATCTGAAGCCAAAACTCTGCTCTTTCTTAAGCTGAAGGCAGGAAAACCCACCTATTAATAAGGAGCACGCCAGCACAGAAGCCTGAAAATGAAGGACAGAGCATGCTCTGCAAATGCAGTTTCAAGCTCAGTGAGCTTTTTAGCCCTTCCTAAGATAGCTTCTCTTTCCACAAAAGGAGTTGCCAGAAGCAGTTTCTACCAAGGTGTTTGCATTAAGGGCATATATAAATGACAGGCTCTACTCAAGTCCACATCTCAAGTTCACTCTTCCTCCATAGTTCATTTCTCAGATATTCTGAGCATCAAAACTAATGTAATTCAATTTTATTAGCAATTACAGCTTCATGGTAAAGAGGTTTTCAGGGATGAAACTGCTAAATGTACACATTACTGATCCTCGCGTACCACCTGCATCCTAAAACTCAAAAGCTAACAGCAGCTACTCAGAAACCTTTTGTAAGCCTCTTTTTCCCCAGATGAAGTCTTTTTGGGTTTTTTTTTCCCCTGTGCATTAAATACTCAAACACATTCACCAAATTATCATATGAACCCACACCCATGAATGATAATTATTTCTTAAATCATGATTTCTTCTACCAAATTTAAACCAAAATAAACATGGAATAGAGAACAAATGTGTGCTTATAGTGAACAACTATTCATCAGCTTAAGTAACTCTAATGGGTGTCACTTTAAACTAAGCCTGCGCCATCTGTTCTACCCCTCAATTAGCAAAGCCAAAAAAGTTGTTCAATACACAGTTTTAAAAAGCCAGCTAATTTATGCATATAAGTTCTACTTCTCTCAGCTCAGTCAAGCATGCTCTTGTAATGCTTGATATTCAGAAACAGTTCAGAATGGAAGGCTGCTGTCTCTAACACTATTAGGAGTTCTGTCAGGGGAAATAAAATTTCCCTTCAATATTTCATCACACAAATCTCTCCACAATATCGCACAATGCATTTTACCTTAAAGAGCGCAACATCTAAGTAACAAGATCAACGAGGAGCTAAACAAGTCTGATCTGAAGTTCTGCACACATGATGCTACCCTGCATGCACGGCTCTCACCATGACAGACTGGGTCTGCCAGCACAGCATCGCTTGCTCAACCAGACCTTCGCAAGTGGAAGAGTCCTCAGCCACCTGGGTCAGTTAACCACAGCAATTCCTAACTCTCCTTTCATAGGCAAAGCCCAGTCCTGCGAGCTGCTGGGCACAGTGCCTCACACAGATCAAGCTGCACTGGGGCTAAGGGATCATCCCACACAAGGGTGAGCTATTCTCCTTGGCAAGCACAGCCTGTGGAGCGAGAATAATGCAGCACCAAAAATAATCACTACTTGCCCAAGTGCAGGAAAGCACACTAAAAGTTTTATCCAGTTTCTTAGTGCAAATTCCACACAGTTTCACTTCAAACTGGTCTATTCTATCACTGTGGTGTTATAAGAAAGTCTTAAGTAGTACACCTCTTCAATTTGATGGACCCTGACCTGCTCAAAGCCTGTCACCACCAAATCTCACTCATGGGTTCACTGTTAGGTGTTGCTAGTCAAAAGCAAACCAGCAATACCAACAGTTATTTCCAGTGTCAACCTCAACTCCAACAGCACAGGCCACACCACAGGGAAAATAAAGGTGCAAGAGACCTCATATCCCCACTGCTAGATGGGTGCAACAATACAATACTCACTTGATGTGGAGAAGCAGGCAAGAGGAGGTCACTACCAAACACCCTCAGCTCACCTCTAGGAATGCCAGGCTGGTAGAAAACTACTTTGAGATCCTGGACATATTCCTTTACACTACACCTCAAAATGAAAAATTAATGGATGGCACATCATAAAAGTGCATCATGGCACTGGTCACCAATGAGTCAGGAGATCCTGCATACTTAACATTACAAAATAATGGCACAAGCAGCTCAAAGCGAGATTGTTCACTAAGTACTACTGACTATTTCAGCTCTGTCCCCTTGCTATAGGACTGTCAAGCTGTGAGGACATGCTGAAGCCCCTGACACTGCCGTATTGTTTGGCTTGATGTCTCAAGAGAGACAGCTCAGTGCAAGCCAAAGCTTAGCAGAGGAAGAAATGGAGTCAAGCAGAACCACCATCCTGAAACAGCACAGACCAAACAAAGCACATGAAGAAAAGGAAGAGGCAGGATTCTTCTTTGGTCTGCAGCATCCTGCAATACCTTCCCCAGCCCAACTTTGCTAGTATACCCCACAACCTCCAGTGCCCATGCAAACACAGGCTGTATGTGCCAAGTAACTGAGCTCAAGAGAGAAGTAAGAGCTCTCAGAAAATTAATTTTTCTCTCTGCAGCATTCTTCTGTCTTCCACCCACCTATAAGTACTGCTGGGAAATCACAGGCCAGACCACTGCCTGTTGGGTGCAGTTCAAGCCTGCTCCTGGCAAGCACAGATACGCAGATGGCCTTGCACTGGACCTCAGTCCCTTGCTCCATACAGCAACCTTTATTCTTCCTTGACTTGAAAAACATGCTGTGCCTTCTTCACCTAAGTCAGCTGCCTGTTACAAAGTCAATGATCAGTGATCAGGTCACAAGACCATTTCTTAGAGGAGTTTTGAAGTGCCTAATGCTATGACAAATACATCAGGTCTCGCTGTTTCACGCACTATGCTTTTGCAGACTTGGACAGTGACAAGGAAAGAGAAGCACTTCTTCCCCGGCCATTATTGCTTTCTTACTTCCTCAGTTGAAAGAGAAAACAGTCTGCATTCCCAGGGCTGAGGTCAGACTTCATAAAATAGTGTCAGGTTGAAATAAGAAATAATGTGCAAAAAAAAAACCAAATCCTAAAAATGTCAGTGATGGTCATAACTTACACAGCTCACATTTGTATGCCAATGAGGGAAACAGCTTGAGCCCTCCCTGTAAAGACAGGGTAATTTCATCATCAGTTGAGGCTCCTTTCAATAGAAACTGAACTGGATTGCCTCAAGAGATCACTGCTCCTCGGTTCGCTGATGCTTCCTCAGTGATAACATATAAGCATAAGTGCTTAGTTAGAAGAGTCCTAGACAGGCAGGAGCCATGAATCAACTTGATGCTGTCTCAAGATAATGGGTCTGTTATCTAAATCCAGTCTAATTCCAAGAGCATACACTTTATGACTGCAGAGTTAGGAAATTTCACATTGTGCAAATAATGTCAGCCTAAAACAAAGATTGAGATCTTTTCAAATGGAGTGAGGTGAGCAGAGAAACAGACTGCAAATATAATGCCTTTTTCAACAGTGACCAAACAACTGTAGTTTAGCTCTCCAGGTGGCTATTCTAGGGCAGTGATGCTCAGCCTTTCACTCTCAAAGTTGTTAAACTAATCTATGGACTGGATCAGATAACACCAGCTACCTTGTTCTCCCTCACACCAGATAGAGCTGAGCTCCTGAATCCCTATCCCATAAGCAGCTAAGAAGAAAGCCAACAATAATGCAGATGCAGGCACTAACACAAAAGCAA
>JAVHNF010010891.1:2037-14132 GCA_034783455.1 Micropsitta finschii | reverse complement strand
TGCAGAAGAGTCACAGCACCAGCTTTCTGTCCTGGGTCCTTGGATGTGGGAGTAGAGGGCATACATACATGCTCTACGTTCTATCCTGCTGTATGGCTGAGAGCCGTGTGACAGAGGTTCCGTTCAATTGGTGTTTTAGGTGGTGGAAGCCCCCCAGATCGGCGGCGGTGAGGTCAGCGGGCGCACTGCGCTTGCGCTGGGACTGTATCTTCACGCCACGCCCTCAGCAGCCGTTACGGGCGGGCTCGGTTGCCATGGTGACACTGGTAGCGGCTCGGCGGGAGCCGTTGGGCTGACGGGGCCGGCGGCGGTTCACTGGGGGAAGGAAGATGAACACTTCTCCAGGAACAGAGGACAAGGAGAGGCTCGAACCTCAGTCCTGCCGGATTAGCCTCCGTGGAAGGCTCCAGGGAGCACAGCACTTGTGGACAGCGTGTGAAAAGCTTGAATGCTGTGAGAGCAATTCCTGAGGCTGCGGCAAGGAGACCTTTGGGGCCAAGTGTTGCCGTGTAGAAAGAAGCCTGGAGATGCATGTCAGTGCGCAACCCCTGCTTTTTACGATCGCCTATTGAGGGAAACTGTTTCGTGCAGTCTTAGTTAAAAAGCAGCATTTAAAAGCATCTTTCTCCTACATGGAATAGTGGCAGAGTTCCTAACTCTATAACTGAGATGAAAATAGGAAACAAATTCCCTGTGCACAGGCTCTTTACTAAGGCCTGTTTGACCATCTTCTTCCCTAGGCTTGTGACTGCTTCTCGTGTTGGTTGTAGGGAACCTCCGTTTCACCTCAGCCATCCCCAGCCACATCCATCCTCTGTGCTGCAGGAAGCCATTGACCTTCATGCAGTGGCATAACATTGCAGTTTGCAACAAGTATATAGCCTACACACAGGTTGAACCTATCAAGTGGAACAGGCTGCACAGATGTCAAGAGAAAGCTGGGGATAAGAATGCTTAAAAGGATGGCAGCCCTGTGTAAACTGAAAGCAGGCAATTACAAAACAGCTTTAGAAGTTATCATGGTTCTCGCCCCAAAGGCCTCCTGAGAGCCCTAAGTAGCTAAGTACGGTCCACAGCAGAGACACAACAGTTCGGCTTTACTAGGTCTGGCTTTCTCGTCCCCACACTATTATCCCTGTGCGCTAAAAGGAGGGACAGCCCCTGTGTGGAGCGCTCTCCCCCTCAAGCTGAGCACTTCTGCAACCAGGAGTCCAGTCATTCACCCTTCTCCTGTTTTGCAGCCTCCCAACAGCAGCTGATGACTAGGTAGGATCATCACTGCATTAATGAAGAACCAGTTATCCCACTTCAGCTGAATCCATTAGGACTACAGGAAAAGTTTGTTCAGACAGTCTAGATAGTTCTCTCTGTGCTACCTAAAATACCATCATATTCCATTTTGAGCAAGAAAATGGAGATAAAAATGGAACAAATAGTTCTAAGTTAGTTGAATTACGATAAGCAATATTATTTAGATTTAGTAAGAAGCCAGTAACTGTGCATTACACATTTGCTGTGAATTCATTCTTTTCAGTGTTACAAAAAAGAGGCCCTTGGAAATCTCTCAATACTGCCTTCTGATATAATTGCCTTTTTTTTTTTTTTTTTTTTTAAACACATTCTTCTGGTGATTTGAGCATCACTGGGGGTCTAAAGCTTCATATAGAAATACTGAGATGCAGTGGTCTTGGGTTTTAAGTACTTAAAAGTAGGCAGTGAAGGCACCCTTTAGATTCTTGCCCTTCAGGTTTCTTAAAATTAATTGCTAGTGCATATAGTATTGCTGTGTATCACCCACTATATTGCACGCTTACTTCATCCTGCTTTCTTTAACAAAACACTGCCTTTTCATGGATATTTTATTTTTAAGAGTCTCACAACATCTCAGAGGAGGCTCCTGGTTATACTGTGCAGTCTATCAGATTTCACAGGGACATCAATCTGCATTAGTTCTAACACCATCTACGGCAGACCTCTGCATACACTACCTGTGACAGTTCTCAGTGGAAGCCCACCACTGAAGGCAGGTGAAGGTACCATAAGAGCAACCAGATCAAAGTTGCCATATGGAATGCAGTCTGCATGGGTATTCCAGTTTCTCTGAAGTCATAGTTAGGTAATGACTGTGCTCCTTGTAACCAGTCTTGGGCTGCAGAAAGGACTCTATAAATAAAGAGCAGTAACTGCTAGAGGAGCTGCTACCATCACACAGGACTGCTGGACAAGGACTTCACCTCCAGTGGTATAACAGCAAACATTTGGCAATACCCTAATAAATAACGTACCTAAATAAAGATGCTTCTTACTGTGCTCTCACTTCTGAAAGATCTCCATTTATTTACCTGCCTCACACACATGGATCTCCAACACAGACAGACAAGTGCAGCAGAGAGGTAGGAACATCTGTCTCCTGAGAGAAGTACTGCTTCACCAGAAACAGTATCATCTCTCTCATCAGTCCACCTGCAAAGTACACTGTTCTCTGCATGCTGAAAAAGTCTGGAGGTGTGTACCTATACATGTGCAAAACAAACCATAGTCCATTTGCAAGAGGAAACAGGAGATCAGCTTACAGGCATCAGTGAGGGCACAGAAAGCTCCAAGAAAGGGCAAAGTAAAGCCAGAAAGCTTTTTTTTAAACGAAGGGATGCATGGATATCCTAGCTTTCATTTAGCAACCCCGGTCTTTCAGAAAAGCAGATGAATAAAACAAAACTACTGGGAAGCAGAAGGATGGAGTGGGAGGAAGAAAGGCTCTCTCTCAGCAGGAATACTGACCCTACCTGAGTGACCTGCTCCTCTCCCTTCCTCAGGGCCCTTTTGCACAACATCTGCTTGGGAATCTGAAGGCCAAATGCTCTAAGGAGAAATGCATTCATATATGAATGACAGGATGATGATGTAGCGGCCCATGACAGCAAGGGATAGCAGCATCATAGCCTGGCTGTCCCTGAATTGCTTCCCTAGTCTTAGTTCAGCACACCACAATGCAGATTTAGAAAGGTGTGTTTCCTTTATGACTACTTGCATGGCTAAAGGGGAGAACAACTTTGTTCAACTTGATGTCACTCTCTTTGGCATCTCCTGGCACTTAGATCTCCTGCACACATCACCTGAACAGACTTGTGCAGTGCTAAGGAAAAGGCTGGACTGCTGCTGGCACAAAGACAAACAGCATGGGCTGTTCACAGCATGGGTGAAGCCTGAGTACCCAGCTTCTGAGAGCTGTCAATCCCACTCTGGCACAGACTCACCTCCTCTACCCCTTACTTACCCTACCTGTGAAGCAGGGAGCAATCTCTTTGTCCATCCTGTGTGAGAACAAACACTTGAAACAGGGAAAGCACTAGCTACTTCAGCTCAGCATTGAACTTGATAATTCTTCATTCTTTCCTTTGCACATGACACTTGTCACAGCCCCAGATTCAAACACTCTCAACTCAGACAATATGCTCCTACACCGCTATCTTTAATTGGCACTTTCCTGCCAAGCCTCAGCATTTCGCAGTGGGCTTTTTCCATGAGAGCTACACAAACAAAGCATCCTGCTGACCCACTTAGCTCTCACGTGAAGGCACATGAAGCTTCGCTTCAGTCACCAAACAGAAAAAAAATGCGAGAGCAGAAGGTTTTGATTAAAGGGCAGTGAGCAAATGGCTTCAAGGCTCAGCGTGTGCACATGGGCACGTCTGCATGTGTTCACTCCTTGCAGAAATTTGGCCACCCAGGGAGAAACACCACATACAAAGCAGGTAGTCCTCATGCAGTGTGAACTGGGTTTGATTCAAGATTTCCCATTGTCATGAAGGTCCTGTGAGCCATGCAACATCCCCGTGGGCCTCCTCCTCTGACCTGGAGTGACTGCCTCCAGGGAGTTCACTCTACCCAGCCAAAATGTCAAGGAAGGTACCAATTAGTGTTAATTGTGGTGTACTTTGTTTTGTGACCAGAGTCTGAGCTGAAACCCCCCCAAAACCAAACACAGGCTGCTGGCAACAGCTTTCCACCCTTCCTGAGCCAAGCCTAGATCTCTAATCTTAACAAGGCACAGACACTAGGTCTTGTACTGACATCAGAGACCACATTTTCCCTGGCTACTCTCAGGCCCCTGTGAAAAGACATTTGCAGGTCAAACTAACAGGATTCTTATTTTTGTCTTGCACTTAACTTTACATTAAGCAACATTTCAGCTCCATTTCCTCTTCCCTCATAACTCCCCATTTACACCCTTTCAAATGGATTTACTTCTTCCTGTACTTGTTCTCTATAGTCATCTGCTGATGCTATTTTATCATTTCTCTACCACCCAAACACTTAAAATTATGCTCATATCTTTTTTTATATTTGCACATCACACATGCACATACCTTAGCAGCATGAATTCTTTTAATCTTTCAAAAGCATTTCCTTTTTATTCTCACCCAAATATTAAGCCAACTGGAAAGTGACACATCAAGGTTAGGAATGCAGTCTGCTCCTGACAAGGAAAAAATGCTGAGCTTCGCAAGGGTGTCTAAGTGGATTAAGATGCTTTTAAAGATTAGGTCACTCTTCACCCCGAATGCAGATTTCTACTGAAATTAATGGAAGCTCTTACAAAATGCACTGGAAGGAATGACATCAAATGGCAAGACAGCAAACGTATACCGCAGCCCACTCAAACCCAACTGTCCAAATCACCAGCTCCAAATGATTCTTAATAACCAACTAATAGAACCTATACTATGTGTTAACACAGCAGGATTTCATTTTGTAAAATTATGGGGATGGGGAAAAAAAGACTGAGCTAATAGTTCTCAGGAGACAATCTTGGGCTGTGATTCATCTGGGGGGGCTGCATTTACAATACACCAACAGAAAGGTTTGCCACGGGAGAATCCATACTGCCTCTGAAAGTCATGCTTTACACTTGGATAGCTCCTGCCAGCCCAGTCAGAAAGCTCTGGCAGTTCCAGCAGCTCCAGCCCTGGGGCTTGGTCTTCAGGATACAATTCAATAGAACGCACTTTAAACATTGCTCAGCTAATAAACCACTTTGTGTGGGATACCTGAGGGAAAAGCCATATGGATTTGTCTTACGTTTCCTCTGCCCATTTCGTTCGGGCAGATGAACACAGCCTTTCCAACAGGCAGACCTGCAAATGCAGCCCAGCACCTGAAAGTCACAATGGATCTTCTCCAGCTCTCACACCAACAAAACTAAAACTGCTGGAGGTGACAAATCAGCTGTGCTGCTGCATGGCTGGCACAGACCCCTGCTCGCTCCCCAGCACACCACTGCCTTCTGCCAGGCATGCTGGATTCAAACAGCGACTCTGAGTACACCCAGCAAGCAAGGTACTACCTGCACTCTCAAAATAGAGCAACACTTCCAGCCTTGCGAAGCCACCATGACAGAATTAACTCTACTTCTCTGCTTGTTTTAAAGAAAACAAAATACATGCAACCTGGGGGGTTGTGCAAGCACTTGCAGGAAACTGGCAGCAGTGGAGCTGTGGAATGTGCACAATGCAGCAGTGCACAGTGGCACTGTGGAGCAAGCAGCCCAATTTCTAGGTCTGCGCCTGCTCACCAAGCTCTCATCTTGGTCAACACTGGGAAAACACAGAGAAAAATAACCCTGGGCTTTCCAGGATCACTATCCTAAAAAACAGTTTTGCTTGTTGTTGTCTTCTCTTTTAAACAAGTTTCAGATCCGAGACAGGGCCGTTATGGTTAACTCATGCAGTTAACCATTTTCCTGGCTTGCTCTGACAGCTGCTGGCCTTGGGCAGGGAAGGATGTGCCTGGATTAGTGGTGCCAGGCAGCAGGGTGACACACTGAATGTCATTCCCCACCGTCTCTGTTCTGGGGTGGTTCCCTGCATATCTTTGGCCAAGGTGGTGCAGATTACTGCTGCCCGAAGAGGGATGTTTCAAGACTTTTTGGGTTAGATTGTAAACTCTGGAAAGCAGGATGTGTTTGAGCAGCATCTTGGACAATGAAGGAGTCTGGTCCAAGAGGAGGATCCACGAATATTCCTGGAAAACATATAATGGAGATCACATCCACCATACTCTTGTTACCCACTTGCCTGGCTTCCACCTGCAACACCCTGACCAGGGAAGGGATGTGCACAGCACCTCACACAGCGCAGCCCTACACTGTCTGGCTGCATCACACAGGCAAAGTGAGCACCCAACACCCCAGCACTCAGAAGGAAGGAATTTGCTAGAGCCACCCCAACCTCATTGGTGCTTTACTTTGAGAGGAGATGTCACCCCTCAGAACCATGTACAAATCCTCTCTTGTGCCATGAACTAATTGCAAATAAGTTTTAGCCTCATTCCTCGTGGCTGCAGCCATTTTAAAAGCCAGGTATGCAAGCAAACAGGCCTGTTACTGGCAAGAGCATGTGTCACTTGCCCAGCCTGCTCTCCTCCACGCAGGGCTCATAAGCAAGCATTAACACTTGTGCCATGGTTTGCAGCACACTCCAGATGCACTGTGCAGCCTAGGCATCCCACAGCACATCTAACAGGCAAAACATGAAAACCCCAATCCAACTGCATCTTTAATTTTAAGCAGTCAAAACACTGCCAAATTCACCGATACCTTTCTTTAGAGATGAGCATTTGCTTCATCATTCCTTTTCTCCCTCTATTTTGCAGCCAATTCTGCTTCCCCCTGTCTGTTTTACTGCCAGCACTTCATGTGCTGGGAAATGCTGTGCACTCCTTAGCTCAGCTCCCACTGCAAGCTCTCTCTGCAAAACAGAGAAATCAGAATAAATGAGCGTAAATTAACAGATTCTGCTGGCACCTAGGCATGCCTGAAGCTTGAAAACAGTCCTACATACATAGGTGTTCAGTGAACCAGTTCCAGTCACTTATTACAGAAATGCAAGTCATGCCTTGAAATCAAAGCCCCAGCACTCCTAGTGTCCCAGCAAAAACAGCTCATAGCCTGCCCTGAAAACAGTGACCAGGAGGTTTGTGTTTGTTCCAGATGAATGAAAAAATGACTGGAGAGCTGAGAAATAAAAATCAGTGCAAGGACTAAGGCATAACTCATGACACAGCACGTCTGCCCACTTGCTCCGGAAAGTATGTTTGGTAAGTATCAGGTATCTGAATTTCTGCTTATGTACAGCTCCCAGGACAGCAGTATATTAATAACACAGGCAGCCTAAAAACAGAAATTGTCTCCAAGAACAGCTTCCCTTCTGCTGAGAGTTCCTTGCTGTAGCCTGCGTATTACTGTGCTTTACTCAAGTAACACAGAATTGTGTTTCCTTGCTTTGACATCTAAGCTGATCTCAATTGAAGGAAGACCAATAAACAAAAGAAAGGGAAAGGAAAATTACAGCAGGAAGCAAACCTTATTGTAAGCTCAGCTTTCTTGAATGTCTTCCCATCAAGGCTTGCACTCCCATGTGAATATGGAGAGCAAACAGCAAGCAGGGTGCCAGAGTAAAGGCACAAACCTTTACAAGGGACCCGCAGAAGGGAAGGCCTTGGCAGCTCTTGCAGCTGGACAGTATAGCCCAGGCACAGCCAGCAGCATGAAAAGCAGCCAGAGAGTCAAACACAGAAGAAAGCGGCAAGCAGACATGGGTTCCCAGGCAGGGGCAGAACGCCGGACAGAGAGGAGCACAGTGACAGAAGCAGAGTAGGAAGAAAGCAACTCTGGGTTCAAAATGAAAGACAAAGGACTGGAATGGAAAGTACGGGAATGGAGCTGCTTAAGTTTCAGCGAACCTGGAACTGCACTAGGTAAGTTACTCTAGATAAACTACATTTTGTTAAGAGCAGCTTTAACTCAACAGCCTTGAAAGGAATATTTGTGGCAGCACCAAAGAAACAGGCATATCTGATTAAGGTACATGTCAGGTTTCTCCCATATTCTTAAATCACTTCGGAGATGCGTTAGTCACACCAGTGCAGCCAGTCACTCCACACTGCCTGCACTAGACAGGTTTCTGTATAAATCCGGGAGGTCATTTCCCAGGAGACCTTGTGCTGCGTTTGCCCACACAACTGAAGTGTGCTGCCCCCTGCTGTCAGGCTGCACAAGGGAGATGCAGCCGCAGGCAGAAGTGCAGCCACATTCCAGTTTATCTGAACCGAACAGCCATCTGTACTGGCACAAAGCTAGGAATATGGATTTTGAAGGAAAACTGCCCACCCTGGGCAGATGCATTTTGTTTCCCTCCTGCTGCTGTATGAAGTCAAGGTAGAAAAGTTTTTTCAAAGCTGCATGTCAGTTACTACCCAATAAGTAATTCCTGCCAACCACTCTGATCATGTTTATCTCAAGCCTTTACTAAGGATATATTTTCCAGGGATCTGAGGTGCGAACTCTGCCTGTTTCATATTAAACAAGCACAAACAAAGCCCGCAGATGTAGACAGTAACACAGCTATTAAAAGGCAAGGAGAGTCAGTGACCATGTGGCTGGCCAAAAGATCTCCCTGGCATGCCCAAGGTGACATGCATTTGATGCAAAGACACTCTCATGGAGGTGGCTTCCCCAACAGTTTAGAGCAATAAAGGAGAATGATCTAATTTGAGTTACTGAGTGAGTGTCATTACAATCACATGATTATTCAAGTGATCAGGCCAAGCAGGACAGAATTAGCCAGGCTAATGGTTCAGATTTCTTTTTCTCTGCCAGGAGCCCTCATCTTAAAATAGCCAAGGAACTAGTGCCAGCTGCCTACCTGAGCAGCCAGTTATTATCACCTGGGCTTTCCTCTGAAGCCTCCTGCCAAGTCTGACCTTCAGCCAAGAGCAGTAAAGAACATTTCATCTCAGACAAGAAAAGATCAAGGCTAAGTACATACCATAAAATGGAAACTGGAATTTCTGTAGGTCTCACATTTGCAATAAAATCCAAATTCTAACTGCACAATAAAGCTGCATTTTCAAACAAGACTGGCTATCCGCAGTCAGCTGTGACAGGTTATGTTGGAACAGAGATAAATCTTGATGCACAAAAAAAAGCTACACTCAGTTCTCCAAACTCGTACTACTGATGACAAAAACCTGTCACCCCATTTGTAATTCACCCACACAGAGGCTTGTTCCAATATTGCAATGTGCTTATCACAATATTGCAATGTACTTACCACCTTTGAAGGAGAAGATGCAGGCAGTGACACTAAAGTACAGGGACAAGGTATTGCAGAGCCCAAATGACAACAGAAATAATAAACCTCATACTGCTCTGATTACTGATGCGTGTTCTCAGCCTTGCTCCCTCTGAGGACAGCTGTACATAAGCTAGGCACCTTTGGTTCGTCTCTGCAGCTCAGCAACAAGTGCCTCTAAAAGCAGCCACACTTTGCAAGTCCTTCAACATTCTCTGGATCAGGCAACGGCACACGTACAGCAGACAAAGCTCCACAGAATCAGCAAGTTACCTTTGCCTGCTCAGCCCAGAGGAAAAGCAACATGACAGTAGGTGCATGACTGAGACCTTGGAAAAGTGAAATGCCTTTTATACAACCGAGGAATGAAAGCGTAGCTGTGACTCTGGCTAAGCCACCAGCCAAAAGAACAGCCACCCTGCATCTTCCCCAGCAGGGTATACTCAAACACAAATATTTTGCCTGCATAGGGAAAGGAATGGGAATCTTGAATGTGAGTGACTGCAGCCATCTTCCTCTGTCTCTTCTCACCACCTTCCAAATCCCAACTCTTTCCAAGTCTTCTGCAACCACTCCATGCCCTGGCAAAGGCCAAGTTTCGCAGACATTGCTGAAAGCACGGCTGAAAGGCACTGGCTCACTCAGGCATCTTACATTCTGCCTTTGCCCTGTACAGTACAGGCAGATTTTGACTGATCACAAACAGGAGACAAAATTCAAGGGATGGCTTCCTTAGGAAAAAAACCAAAACCTGCACCTTACCTTATTTGGGTAAATATGTGAGAACTCATACGAAAAGCAGACATTCAATTAAACAGAAGAACCACTACCAAGAGCCACTGCAGCTGAAAAATGGCTAATTTCTTTTTGGTTTTTATAACCCATAATTAATTACAAATGTAAGATAGAGCTCACATCAGCAAGCTCTGCCTGGATTTGGGATATTGAAACAATCAAGCCTCAGATTGTTTCAATACAGCGAGTGCTAGAGACAAGTTACAGAATTAGCTGAAGGTTCTGGCACAACTGTAGGCATGTCACAGCACAGGCACTTGTGAGCACAAAGTAAAAAACATCTTCAAAGGCAGAGGAGACCATGGGTCCAATGATGGATACACAGAAGGGAGAGGACTTTTAAATGGATCCCTTGCCTAGGAAAGATGGAAACAGTCTTGTCAAGACAAACCAAACCAGGGCAGCAGAACCTTTAGAAACACCAACTCAGCTACTCTTTGAGTTGAGAAAAAACATGGCTGCAGCCACACAAATTTTAAGTCTATTTTTGTTTCTTCAGGTTTGGTCTTTTTCTTTGCTGCTTCTTTGTTCTCGGCACACTATTAGTACTGGCAGGGGGCAGTTTGAGAGTTATTTCATTGTCCTCCGCATCACCGTCCACCTGAGCAGCTCTCCGGTGCTCAAGCACTGTTGGAGTACAGACTGGAGTAGGATCCTGAAGAGATCAAAAAAAACACGATTCATTGCAAAGCCTGAGAGAGTCACCAAGAGGCACCTCAGTCCAGCTCCCCTTAACAACTTCAACATTAGGGAAAGTGGTTTTCCTTTCATAAGCAGCTATTTTTGCAGACATTGTTTCTTCAGACAAAAGCATCAACTTCAAAAAATAAATGCAAAAGGCAAATTAAAATAATTCACGTCTTCTAACATGTCAATTTGCACATTTGCTTTCTAAACTTTGTATTTCCTGACTCAAAGCACCAAGAAGAATTGGGAAAAAGAAAACCACAACCAAACAAACAGAAATGCTACATTCAAGCCCACAGCAGAGCCACAACATTCCAGTTTCAATACCTCAGTAAGTTCCCAGAACTTAGTTGACCGAATGTAGGAGTTATGCTGTGGCACTCACAACCAGTCCTGTCTCAATTACCACCAGTAAATCCAGCAACATAAAAAAAACAACCCAACACAAAGCCAAATTCACAACAATGGAACAAAACAGAAATGGCAATATTTTACAGGTGGTTTAGACTATCCTGAATCTCAGTGCTGATGACCTCAGCTTCCATCTTACTGCTACTTCTACCTGGCATTAGTTTTCAAAATGCTGGAACACCATGCCTGGAGAGCATGAGGGAGAAGGGACAGTGCAGCATGCAAGCGAGGACTGACAGCACTACACTGTAATGGTTCAACTTCCTTTTGGTCAAAACAGGTTCATATTATAACATAGCACAGACCAATAGAAGGATGCCAGCAAAGAGAGACTTTGTACTAGTTTAAAGCACAGGCATAGGGATTGTAGAGGTGACTGTCCCCAGCACCCTGTGTTTCTGCAGCTTCAAGTTAGTGCTGAATAGCAGATGCCTGGATACACACTGGGACAAGGAGTGCTAGTTACAATATGCTGAGAACAAGCCTTTGCTGCTAAATATTCCCATGGGAGAAAGAACTGAGAAGATTCAAACACCCTCCCCAGTTCAGGAGCATTAATACATCTAGAAGGAGCTACTTTTGACACAAAAGTCTCTCAAGCAAACAATGTAAAGGTTTTCAGATGCTGAAATTAATATGAAGATACCAACTGCATACTTGAAACATTTGCCCAAGTGTGAATGGTGGAGCATGGTGCTGGGCACCACCAGGACTGTTGGGTCTTACCTGGCTGCTCAAAAAAATGTCCACTTCTGACTCCCTGGATGTTTTAACTTTCTTTCTCTTTAAAGAATGCTCCTGTGCACAGAGCAAAACACCAGTTATGCCTGCGCACAGGGAGGTTTCAAGCCGAGCAACAGACTTTTATGTCACTGTTTGCTTTCCCACATAAAACACCAAGTGAATAGAAAATCTGTCAGAAGTCTATTAGCTGTACAGTAGCACAGTGAGCAGAACATGTGTGTTTGAAGTTGACTCCCACATCTGAGGAGGGAGGACAGAAAGGTGGTGCTGTGCTTCTTCTGTGCACAGAGCAAAACACCAGTTATGCCTGCGCACAGAGAGGTTTCA
>JAVHNF010010856.1:3643-16129 GCA_034783455.1 Micropsitta finschii | reverse complement strand
AGGAGACTCCACAACCTCCCTGGGCAACCTGTTCCAGTGCTCTGTCACTCTCACAGTAAAGAAGTTTTTCCTGAAAAACTGGTGTCTGATCCTTTGCTGTATAGTTTTTATCCCATTTCGCTTAATCAAAATATTCCTTTTGGCAGGTTGCTCTCCTCATGGGTTCACTTCAGTTATGGGAATTTCCTCCGTAATTTAAGTATCTCCTGCCTTCCTTCTCCCCCCAAGATTGTGCTAGTTGGAAGCTAACACAATTAAACTTCAGGTGCAGTACCACAGTAACAGAATATAAGGAGATGCAGTGTATCAGATGGTTCAGTTGTGTTATATATATATAGTGCTGTAGGAAACTTTTTTTTTTTTGTATATATATGAGCAGTTTGAGTGAAAATAGAGATGACTAGGTACAACTTGAAGAACATCTAGATTGTGATTGTTAGGAAAAGCAAAGATGTTTTGTGTGCATTACTGTCTATTGCTGTCTTTTTACTTATCACTGCTTGAGCAAACAGCACTTCTCTTCCCTGCTCCACCTATGTGTGTCTATGCTGTAGAAGTAAATAGTAGTCCAGCTTCTGAAGACAAGGCACCTTGCTAGAGGTTTAGCTTCAGCCTTAATGCTAATCAAGAAATCCAGAAGACAGTACTTTGAGTTCCTGGATTTCAAAAGGAATATTCATGTTAGCCCCACTGTATAGAGAGAGGGGGAAAGAAAGAGTAAGAATAATTTTCTGTGTTCTTCTAAAGCAGAGCAATGTTGCATTCAAAACATTTATGTCCATTTAATTCCATTCCTCTGAGGGTAAACACATTAACACTAAACTTGCAGGAATCTTAATTTTAGCAGGTAGGCCATCACTTGCAGATCAAAAAGGGACTTTCCCTGAATTTAGGTGACTACAGTGATTTTTATTTTTTTTTTTATTTTTTTTTTTTTAAATACTGTGAAATCTATGATTGATTTAAGCTTTCAGATCAATGTTTGGAGGGTATTATGGATGAAAAAGCAGCTAAGCATATCAGAGGCTGGGACTAACAAGAAAAAGAGATTGCTTGGTTTGTTTTTAAAGAAAGAGGGCACGGTGGCACAACCAATGCCCATGCTGTGTCTGTTACTGTTGTGTGGACAGTCCGAGGGGATACTGGTAAGTGTGGTCTAATTCCAAATTTCTCAGACCAAAGAGAGCAGGAGCTCCCAAAAAAGAGAAACATGCTTATCAATGAGGCTATTAAACTAGTGCTTAACCACTTACCTCTATACTGCTTTCTCTTTACTTACAAAACAAATCACTATTTATACATGAAAAAGGCTCCTTGTCTTGACACTTGGCATTTAGCCCTCTACAAATGCCAAAACCGAGGGATTAAATGGTGAAAAGGGGCAGGAGGGCTTTACTACCTCTCTGCCAGCTGGAACCCTGCCAGCTCAGCTTGGAACACACTTCTGAGTAGATTTAAAATCTATCTGTCAGTGAGAAGAGCATGGTTTTTCCAGTGCTTAAGCTTCAGCTGTCATTAACACGGTGAGAGCTGTTAGGAACAAGAGAGCTTCCCATCACAGAGCCACTCTCTGAACCCATAGACAGTGCAGTTGCAGTGCTTCTGGTTTGTGCTGTCCTTAGGTGATGGCATGACCCTTCCCTGCCGAAGGGGATGAAAGCAGGAAGTGTAGCTGCCTGTGCTGGGAGGAAGGTGTTTGGAAAGGCAAAGTTGAAAATCTGAATGCAAGAATTTCCTGTTAACCCTGCCAGGCCTTTGAAAGAAGACTGCTGCTGGGACTATCTCAAATGGATGCTGAGATGCTGTGACTTCCTTTTCTTCGGAATGGAAGTTACTATAAGCTTTCTTGGCTGCTGTTCAGTGTTCATAGTTTTGAAAGCAAGTTGTTTCTTCTTATCAGAGACCTTGAAATAAGTGGTTTGAGTCTTTGGATTTGTAATAACAACTACCAAATGCAGGGAACTGATGAGAGAGAAAGGATTGAGGATAGAAGGGGATGTTTGGAGGCTTATTGAGGTTTTTGCAGTACAGAAAGTCCCAAGCAGTACACTGACAGGCTTTTCAGGTACTGCAGACTCAGCTTTCCAGTTAATAATATGCATTCTCATGTTACTCATGCTTTTTCCCCTCTAGAGCCTGCATTGACGGTGTTCCCACTATGCCAAGATGACCTACAGAATTCCCCAAATTCAAAACAGTGGGGTCACACATTCAGCCATTGGCTGACTTTGAGAACAAGATACCCCAAACAAATGAGAAAAGCATTAATGGAAAACAAGCTTACAGGACAACTCTACCTGCCAAGATCTCGCCCAAAGCAACAGTGGTATATAACAACGGGAATTCTACAACCCCATCTTAGAGGCTTCTGTGTCTTCCAGAAGGACCCAAGCTCCACATTTGACCCAAAGTGCCTTGATGCTTCTCCTGTAAGCCAAGTTTCAGTGGACTGCCAGTCCAAAGGGGCAAGTCCAGGATCAGAATTGGACACTATGGTATCTCGTGCCTCTGACAGATTAACTCACACTGATGAAGAAGGACAGGCCACAATGGTTGATGTTGGAGGAAAGTCAGAATCGAGAAGAAGTGCTGTTGCTGTTGCTGTGGTCCACCTGGGTGAGAAGGCATTTGGGATGGTAAGGCAGAACCAGGTGAAGAAGGGGAATGTGCTGGCAGTTGCTCAGGTTGCAGGAATTCAGGGAGCCAAGATGACGAGCCAGTTGATCCCCTTGTGTCACAACATCCCCCTCAACCATGTGGAGGTGTCTCTGAGCCTGGATGAGGACAGATATGCAGTGGTGATTCGCAGTGCCTGTCAGACCTGGGGGAGGACAGGGGTGGAGATGGAAGCTCTAACAGCTGCCAGCCTGGCTGCCCTGACTGTGTATGATATGTGCAAAGCAGTTACTCATGACATTGTGATTGAAGAGGTGAAGTTGCTTAGTAAGACAGGTGGCCAGAGGGGAGACTTCTCAAGAGTTTAGATCATACCCAGACACTTCCATGTGACCACTGCTCATGTTTGGCCTTTTACAGAACTACCTTTGCTTAGCTGGTAGGCTTGGAGGCCTCAGCAGGTGTGCCCTACAGCAACCCTAAAACTCCAGTTTTGCCTTACACTGTCAGCTTACTGCTGGGTGACCAGTGAAGCCACTTATCCCTGTTGATAACCACGTGTTTTTTAGAGAAAAAGCTTCTCCACTCTGCCAGTACCTAAATTTCAGTGTCCTCACCATAAGCTAGAGGAAAGATCCCTAGTCATGCCACAGAGTTGGGTTTATTTTTCCTTCTTACTGTGAAATATTTGCAGCTGCTGTCATCACACCATGCAACTGTGAGTTCTGGAAATGAAGCAAGTGCTGAAAGTGCTGTTATTTGGCAACTGGTTTTAAGTCAAGGATTAAGATTTCAGAATTGTGTCTGTCTTTCCCCCTGATGTTTTTGATTGAATTTAGAAGGTGACAGTGAGAAGAACGCAGCTTGGGAACCTTACCATACAGCAGAGATTATAGCTGGGGAATAGCCAGGTTCAGATGTGCAGCTCCCATCCCTTTGCATTGCTACTTCTTCCCCTGCCTGCAAATGGGAATATCCACTTACCAGTTTCAAACGAGAAAACAAAAAAGATGGTAGCTACTCAGTTCTCTTCTCTGTAAAACATGATGATGTAGAAACAGAGGATTTCTGGGTTTGGAAGAATTATTTTGCTGATCCGAAAGATACCTTTTATAATGGCAGAAGCATGTTCCAGCATTTTGACCTTAGCACTCACACACATAGAAGCCCTGCGTCTGCATGCTCAAGGACTTAATTGTGCCATGCACGGAAGTAGGCATCAGCTCTCCCTGGCTTTAGAAACAGGTGTTACACCAAGCCCCAGAAGACCCCAAATTTTTCAGTCCTACAGTGCAGCTCCTACTAATGAGCAACCTGCATTGTCCTGACAGATAAAACAAACTTTAAGACTAGTAGCCACTTGGAAGAGTAAGGTAATTGGTGTTGGCTTCACCAGAGTGTTTTCCTGCATGTTTCTCCAAATTTGCTTTTGTGAAGTATTCTGGCCTCAGAGCATTTAACTGTCCCCATAAATGTTACAGTTCCCACTGTCACATAGCATTAAATAGCTTTGAAAATTGACTATCCTAGATAAGAGATTACTTGACGGTGTTGTTAATACTGATGGATCCTTTTCAAATGTTAAATTCTCCAAACTGGGTGTTTCCAGCTTTGGTTTGCTTGTTTTCTAGTGTTTACGGCTAATGTGAAATTGCGTATGATTCAGGGTGCTCCCTTCTTCATACACACAGAGTTGAAGACAGTTCTAGTAACATCAGAAAGGCTACCAAAAAAGCATCTTAAACCTTGCGGGTAGCTGCCTCTCATGAAATAAGGTTTAGTTACTGTGAGCATCAGTAAAGCACACATCACACTGTTGCACATCCTACTCACTTAAAGTAAGCACAGGTCTAAAATGAGGAGGCAAGAGGTTTTATGATAAATCCTCCGCAAATTTCATACACTAGCTACCACAGAAGTCACCTTTTCCATCACAGATTAATTGATTCCTTTTTCATTGTCACTGTAAGATAAGGCACACACACAGCAACTACAGCTGAATGGGGAAGGGGTCAGAAAAGCTTGATGCTCAAACTCCATTAATGTCTGTACACCTACATCCAGTGTTACAGTTATGATTGCCTGGACAGCATTGCTGTTTGTAAGTTAATAGTAGGGGCAGGAGCGTACCTAGCACTGCTGTACTGAGCACTAACAGTCCCCCAGCCATACAAATACACGAGATTATGTTCACCTGTGGAGCTGCTGTGCCCACAGCACAAAAGTTTCCCTAGCTCAGCATGGAAATAAATTGCCAGAAAAAGGAAGCTCGTGTGTAACCTGCTAAGTTAACCGATTACATACAAGCACTTAACTCCCCCCACCACGCACAACCCACCCTGCCCTCCCTGCTCTTACCCAGTCCCCATCTAGCTTTGAAAACAAAGGAAGCTAAACATATTCAGTAGTATTAAAACGATGGTTTGGAGCATATGGTACTTTGGCTTCTGAGAAGTTTGTGACCATTCTGTAAAGCTCACCCAAAGGAGTGACTCAAGGTTACGCAAGGGACTATAGAGCCATATGCATGACTACCACGCACATTTTGCTACTTACACACATTTCACTACTTTCTTAGGTTAAGAGGGGCAGAAAGCTTTGGGCAAACAGATTTTGGTGCCATTTTATGGTTGTGTTACATTATCAAGCCTTGAAACTATGCATCTATATATCTATATAGATAAAACTGTCTATATACAAATATATAGGTAACAGTCAACATTTGTGAGAAAAATGAGCTGACAGCAGTGTATGTATCAATGGTGCTAGGTTGACAATGGTGTAATATATATTCATAAACTGACTACTTTTTGGAGGCTTGCTTTTTTCTTTTCTCCACTGCATTTTTAATAAAGACTAATTGTAATGGCGTATGTTTTGTATTACTTTGGATTCCCGTTTTATTCATTCAAAGGAACATCTATGTTTTAATCCACAGCTTCTACAGATAGTTAACTCAGGACAAGCAACAAGACAGACTTTGTAAGTTACAATGATTAGTCATCAATTAGCAAGGGATCAGTCCCAATAACTTATTACTATAAAGAATCTATTACTTCCTTTTTTTTTTGTTGAGTGTAGCTCCTTCTCTATCTGCTGGTCTTAAACTGAGTAATCCTGTAGGCTTAACATAACAATTTATCTCAGCATTATCCCAGCTTCTCCTACATGCCTGTTTCGAGTCAGTGGCTGCATATAACAGCACTGCTTTGTGTTGCAGGGTAACAAGGTACTGGTGCCTCCAGAGCCCTCACTCTTAATTTGAGGGACTGTGCACAAAAACTGAGGTCTGGGGAAGTGCCTGTAGAGAAATCCACACCCCTTCAATCATAAGTCTAAGGAAAATTCCCCTTCTGATCTACCTGAGTTTCTAGGAAGTGTCTCACCTATTACCAAGAAAGCCTGTTTCTACTTGAGGAAGTTGATGAGCTGTTAACTGTAGCCAGGCACAGTGCACTTGCAGGTGCTTTGCAAGAGGGCAGACAGCAGCTCTACTGGAAGAGGGTATCTCCAGGTACAGCCTCCAAATGCCAGAATAACAACACAAAGTTTACATCCTTTTTTCTAGGAGCTGCTTCCTAATTTGGAATCAGGTTTTTGAAGGTTTAACCGAAAGAAACAGTATAAAGCACTGAGCCCACCACATTTTTCTCCTGAAGGAAGCTGCAAGAATATGAGTCACATCTTTAGCGCTGTGCTGCCAAACACCACACAGATGCCAATACTGCAGAACCCGGCAGCCCTTACAATGTTGCAATATAGCTTTTGTCAAACGAAATTCTGCTTTATCCAAGCTAATGTCCCATTTGTGAGTTACTGCTTGTTCTTTGCTAATCCAGCCTATGTCTACTGTGACAGTTCAGCCTGTTGTTCCTTCATGGCCACATCCTGAGGTTAGTCACTCCAGCCTCAGACTGCTGTGGAAAAAAACTGGATGTGGCATAGAAGGGAGAAGCCAGCAAAAGATGGTCAAGTATTGCTAAAGAGATTAAATCTAGGTCAGAGAGAACAGTGCTCTCAGAAATTGCTAGATAAAGAGTGGAACTTTGAAGGAAGACATGGCTTGAAATACCTTAGGAAGGAATTTCTTTTTCCCAGTGGGAACCACTCAAAACCAGACTAAAAGCAACAACAGCTGAGCACTAGAAAAGGGAATGAATTTTTAGCTATTCTAAGCCACTGGTGACCTGTAGTAATTCTCTGTAAGTTGCTGACATTACTCAGCTTTACATGGGATTTGAGTGGACAGAATCTAGCTCTTTATTCCACCCCTTCTGTGGCCTTTTGATAGCTTGCAGCACCTTCTGGCTGCCTCAGCAGTAGTTATGCAGGCATCTAAGAGCGTAAGAAGGGCTATAACATTGTGTGTGCTTTGGCCAGAATATGGCACTGCTAATTAGTTACACGGAAACACAGTTCACTTCACTTACTAGAGCCTTGCTCCAGGAGAAGCTTAACATTTCAGGCAACCCAGCAGTTGGAAGAGCTGCTGGTTGCAGTGGCATGACTAGACTTCCATTTTTTTGAGACTTCAGGTTGAAGTCCCAATGTAGGTGTCAAAACCAGTGGATACAGGGAGCACTGCAAAGTCATGACTATGGTGGGCAAACCCCTCACACATCTGGCACACTCCCTGGAAAGGCACAGGCTGGAGCAGCCAAATCTTTTTTTGCAGGCTGGGCCTGAAGTGCTTTGAGCAAGCTCAGTGCACCCTGTCGTAAGAGCAAGATTTTGGTCACAAGAAGCTTAAACAGTGGCAGCCAAGACACAAATCCAGCTATTTCTACCTTCCCTTATCTCTTCACACTGCCAGAGCCATGTTTAGGAAGCTTTCAGTTTAGCATCTCTGGTTTTGTACTTGCCTTTTTGCTCCTTTAGAGAGCAAAGGGTACCCAAAGTAACAGTTATGAAGTGCAGCTGAGTACAAGTTCTGAGTACTGGAAGGGATGGGTGTCCTGAGACACTGCTGAGCTTTGCTCTGAACAGAGCAGCACAACAAACCAGTCACTGCTCAGCTTCATGTGCGGAACCTGACTGCAATGGCATGGCCATGCCCCTCAGGCAGCCTGCCTAGTGCTCCTGGCTCTCCAAGGGACTATCCGCACAACATGTGCTCCATGGAGCAAAACTTCACACTTCATTGTTGCTTAAGATTTTCTTCCAGAAGCCCAAATCAGCAACAGTATTATAGAGACAAATGCTTCACCAATAGCTCCATCAACAGAGAGGGATAGAGGTTATCTTCAAATTCTGAAGACCCTGCTCAAAACCAGAAACCCTAAGTACTACTAAGCTGTTCCAGCATGGATTTAGCCTTAAAAAATAAATACAACAGAAACAGCCTTCTATGCCCATGATACTTCCAGTGTGCACAGCTGGCAGGATGAAAGGCCAGCAAAAGCTGCGTGTCCAGCTGCAATGTCAAGGGCAGCTTGGCTGCAGTGTGACAAGAGGCTGGGGAGGAAGAGGAGGCAGAGATTGCAGGAGGGTCAGGCAACTGTGTAGTGTTAATATTATGCTTGGATGATTCCACATGCCATCAGATGCCATAAGTAGTGCCCTGGGCCAGTTGTGGCAAAGCTCAGTCAGCACCAGCAGAGATGTGCAGCACTGCACAAGGCAGAGACTCTGCTGGTAGCATGTGCCTCTGTGGGGGCTGGGAGAGAGGGGTTTCCAGCCAGCTATTACTGCCACCCACCAAGGCCTTAATGAACTCCCGTTTCATTAATGGGATCATTTCAGCACTCACGCCTCCCCACGTGCAGCTCCAGGAAGGCTGGAACTGCTGTTGTCTCCAGTGGCACATGGAGCTGCACCCTCCCTCCCTCCCATCCCATCTTATTCCATCCCCTTCCACTACCTCCCTGCTGCCACCCAGTCTGTGTGCCTCCAAGAGCTGCGCTTCCCCTCCCTGGTCCTGAAGCTCAGTGGAAATGTTTTAGCTCTGCGTGGCTTACGTGGCTCCGGCAGATCAGCTCCCGGGGCCATCCTCAGCCCAGATCCAAGAAATGAGCTGAGCTGAGGGAAGGGAATAATTTCTGCTGCCCCTGAAGCCTCGTCTCTCCTATTGCAGCTGGCAGCTCAAAAGGCTCCATCCTGCCAAGACTGAATCTTAATTGGGATTAGTGGAAAAGACAAGCTGCTGCCAGGGCTGCCGGGACTTATAGAGAACATGGGCAGAGCTTGCCTGGCCCCACGGGAGACAGCCTTCACTAGAGTTTACAAAAAATAAAGTAAAATCCCCTGCAGGACTGTGGTGTCAATGGAAGAAGCAGGCTGAGGCCAAGGAGGATAGGAAACAGCTTAGACAGGTAGTTTGCAGAGGAGGAGTATGCAGAACCAGACCATGTGGAAAATCTTCCCATCCATCCCACAGCCTACAAGGATGGGAAATCACCAGCAAGGCTGAGGGGCATATGGCAATCCCTAGGACCTGAAGTGAATTAAATACTACAACCAGCCCTGAACGAACACAGAAAACTATCACAGCCTTGAGAGGAAACGCTCCTGCCAAGAGTTATAGGCAAAAGGACAAGCTTGTATTCTTATGAGAAAAAGTCAAGAGAAAAGCCTCTTCAAGCATTCTGACTGCATGTGGCACCAGGATGCTACATGATGCTTTTTCCAAGCCACAGACACTCATTTCAAGCCCACTTTCTTCAAAAGCCATAGTCAAAGCTCACTTGTAACTCTGCGATTAGGCACAGTCTAGCCTCCCCTTTGGCTTTAAGGAGGCACCCAGAAGTGCTATTACATTTGTAATGTAACCAAAATGAGTGCTCCTGGCCTGATAAGCTTATACATGCAGTGCCCTGTCATCTCAGCCACCATCCCGTACCAGTGACAGCAGAAATGCACAGTAGGAACAGAGCAAAGCAAGTAGCCAGCAGTTGGGGTGATTCTGACACCTCTTGTGCTATATTGCAGATTACGGTGAATCCCTGAAGTCCCTACATCAGAAGAAGCCACCATGTAAGGGTCCTGCTTAGACAGGGAGCTTTAGAACTCACTTTGCTGATTCAGGGGTCAAGGGTTACCAGCAGCTTATGCAACAGATGCCACGCAGGCATCTCAGAGCTGCTGCACCTGAGAAGCAAATGTGGGCTCCTGCTCTGGTAAAATAGGATTAATGGGATTTTCCAGGCAGCAAACACGCTCTGAGGGACACACCCAGGACATTCAGCCATCAGCAACACACTGTGTACAGAAGGCTCCTGGTCAGCCAGACTGGGAGGTATATTTAAACACAAGTTTCTCCCACTCATCTTTATAGCCTGCTGTTTCCTGCCCAGCTCAATGAGGATGCCTCCGAGCACATCCCTCTGGGATATCCCACATGTAGTTAGCCCATCACTGAAAACCATAGCTTTTGCAAACCTATGCCAGAGAACTCTTGCTGAATCCTAGCAGCTGGAGGGGTTTCATTTCCACTTTGCCAAGGCTGGTATTTCGAGGTGTTTTTATTTCTTTTTAATCAATACACTTGGGCAGCTCTGGAGGGGTCTGGAGGAGGGGAGGGAGGCAGCACAGCCACTATATCTGTACAAAGTACTTCACATACAAGTGAAACGACTCTCTCAGTGCGTGTATTGCAGTGAAGTTGCAGGCTGTCATTCCACCTCCACAAAGCTGTTATTTATTTACTTAAAGACTTGCATTCCATGGAAAAAGATGCCCCAAGATAGCACTGTATTTCTAAAATTAAACCCAGCTGGAGCAGAGAGCAAGCGAGTGCACACTCCTGTGCTCCCACCCTCACTGAGCTGCAGAAGAGCCTAGCAAAACACCTCCCATGTCCTCAGCAATGAGGGAGGCAGCTCTCTAGAAAGCCAGGCTCAGACCAAGTGTCTTACCCAAAAGCAGAGGTGCCACCACTTACTACAGAGGGGATGAGGGTTTAATAGCAGTGATTGCACATCCTTCCCCAGCAGCCCTGGGAAAGCCATTGCTCTGCTGCAGGGGAGCAGGCATCTCATCAGGCATCTGACACAGGTTTGAGTGTGGCCAGGAGAAGTGGTTTAACATAATTTATGAGAACAGGCGGCATTCCTTAGGCTTATCTCTTGTCTAACCTACCTGCTTGGACTTAATCTCAAAGGTCTTTTCCAACCTAAATGATTCTATGACTCTGTGCATCCTTCCTACAGTGAAGCTCATTTATCCCTTGCTGTTGTAACATAAGTTAAGAAACCTGTTTCCACAAAA
Organism: Micropsitta finschii; assembly: GCA_034783455.1. Lineage (NCBI taxonomy): Eukaryota > Metazoa > Chordata > Aves > Psittaciformes > Psittacidae > Micropsitta > Micropsitta finschii. The sequence continues at coordinate 5,308 of JAVHNF010010856.1, read as the reverse complement.
ACCATTTATAGAAGGGAGGGGAAAACCCAAGTGTTCCTCCAAACTTGTGTGGCACCAGCAAGGATTTTCCTCCCAGACAGGCTCTTGGCACCTGTTCCCCTGCCTGACTCACGTGCATGGGGACTGCCTCTCCATCAGCAAGTAGCTGGGCTCAGAAACTAGTGCCTCAGCTCTTGGGAGCAGCTGGTGCCTGAGCTGCTGATCAGGGATGTCACCACAGCCTAGATTTAGCCTCATTCCTCAGACAAAACGTCACCAACACACATGCAGCTGAAGATCACCAAAGGACTGGTCAGACAGTGGTGGAGCCCTACACACACATGTTGGGGCCTGGAGTGCCTTGGAGGCACCTGGAAAGCAAAGCTCCCATGAATGGCTGAGGTGGCTCTGTGAGAGCTATTGGAAGGATGGTACAGTTCAACCCCAAACCTTGCTACTCTGCACCAGAAGGGTCATGAAGATGGGAAAAGATTGCAAAGACTGAATCAGACCCAGACCCAGCGGTGGAAGAAATGGGGATGGCTGATGGGATGACAGCTGAAAGGAAAACTATGAAAATGATGGTGAGGTTGGGGGTACCTTTGTGGCTGCTGTCTCCCAGGCAGAAATGCCAGCTGTCCCATGGCTCAAGGACCATGCCCTGTCCTGAGATCCCTCAAGCTGTAAGCAAAGAGACAGTCCCTGGCATCCCATGGAGCTTGTTGCAATCAAGGCAGAAAGAGGAGGACAGTATCACCACTACAGGCTCGGATTGTAATCCAGGAGGACCTGACCACAGGGATGTAGGCCAGACCACCATGTCATGCTGGATGTGTCACTCAAATTATTGTCTGCAGATAGGGACACTAACCTGGCCTTCCCATTGCTCTGTGTACTCGCCAGAAAGTGCCTGAAGGCAGATTTGCAAGCCTGATTGCTCCTCACATCTGACCTGCGTCCAGAGAGCTAATGTTTACCACCAGACTGACAGGATTGCTTTAGTAACCCTAATGTGGCTTTTGTCCCTCAGTTTCTCCTTAACATTAGATGAAGATTTCACCTCCTTGTCTCTGCGTGCATGGGTACCAGCCCAGATCCTGTTCTAACAACTGAGAGGCGCAGACATTCTGGGATGGCAAAGCTCAATGCAGAGCTGAGAGAAGGGGTGGTCAGGAGGAAGAAGGGAAGCAAACTGGCCACCACTCCTGTGAGAAACTGTCCTTCATCAGAGCTCAGCTATTTCTGTGATTACATCCATTTGCCCATAATTATACTGGTTCTGCTCCACACAGCACTAAGTCAGGTCTACTGATCTCTGTCCAAATTCCTGCTGCCTTCCTGTTTGGATTAGGGTGCCAGCATCGGTTAAAACTTAAGAGAGTAAGATTGCCTCAATATCTGATTTATCCCCTTCCTCCTCCCATCCTACTTTGGGATGTGCTGGTCAGCTTCCCCCTGGAAGAGGATTAATGAGGAACAGAGAACTGGCAACTGCCTGACAAGGACAAGATCACAGCAATTGGACAAGCTGCAACTTAGAGTCTCTTTCATTGACCCTGGTACATGTCCAAGACATGCTTGTTGAAGCATCCCAGCACTGACACCCCAGGAGCTGGCACAAGATCAGCATCCCCAAGGCCACACCTAGTTCTGGTTCCAATGTCATATTGCCTCAGTGCCGGATCT
>JAVHNF010010844.1:0-13249 GCA_034783455.1 Micropsitta finschii | reverse complement strand
CTGGTTTCTTCTCCCAAGTTACAAGTGATAGGACAAGAGGTAATGGCCTCAAGCTGCGGTTTAGATTGGATGTTATGAACAATTTCTTCACCAGCCGGGTGGTCAGGCATTAGAACAGGCTGCCCAGGGAAGTGGTGGAATTACTGTCCCTGAGAGTGTAAAAAAAACTGCGTAGATGAGAACCTAAATGACATGGTTTAGTGGTGGACTTGGCAGTACTGGGATAATAGTTGCACTTGATGATCTTAAAAGTCTTGTCAAGCCCAGTTGGTTCCATGATTCTATGGTACTTACTCTGGAGCATTGGCCTTGGAAGGGGCAGACTGCCTGCTGGGCAGTGTGGTGTCAAGGAGGGAGACTCAGAGCCCAGTGCTGTGCTGGGTGCTGGCTGGCTTTTGTGGGGGGTATTAAGTGTTGCAGAGGCTCCCCTTGTGAAATGTGCTGTGAGCTTTCACATCGGGCACACACTGCTTTGAAAAGGTTAAATGCGGTTTTACATAACTTACTCAAAATGTGCTGTGAACCATAGAATCACAGAATGGTTAGGGCTGGAAGGGAGCTTTAAATCAGTCACCTTGAGACCAGAAAACTCAGCCCGTTAGGGATGGTGACTGAGGAGGCAGTGACAGCCATGCGGTCGGTTACATGGCTGCAAGAGTTACTACCACAGTGGGGAAATTGGCATGGTGTGGAAATAATCCCCCATTTCAAACAGTGGGCAGGAAGGAAGGCTTGCACAAGGCAGCAGCCTCATCAGAGGGAAGTGGAATAGACACTAACCTATCACCTCTGCCTCATAAACTGCCAAGAAGAGCCAGATGTCGTAGCGCTTGTACAATAGATTATTTCTAAGATTTATCATTTTTTTTATTGGAGTGTTTAATATTCAAGAGAAAGACAGCCTTTAATTTTTATGAAACAGCATTTAAGAAGAAAAGGACCTTTGAGAGTGGGAAGAGGCATAAAGGTGGGGAGAGGGAAAGAAAATAAAAAATTGCACTCATTAAACAGACAGCTGACTTATTTCTGTGAAGAAATTCTTCACTAATTACGAATGCTTTCCAAAAGTCATTCACACGAAGAAACACAAAGGCCTACAACTGAAATAGTTTATTTTTCTTACCCCATTCCCAGTCATCCAAAGCAGTAAGACAGCAGCAAAGATTGACCTCTATGACAGTTTAGCCTGGTTCCAGGCTGCTGTGATCATGTCCTTTTCTCTCTATTGCATATTCAACTTCCCGCCTTTTCAGCAGCACTAGTCCTTCTGCAGCAGGGCAGTTTGCTGCCTGAAGGTGCTGATCTGGCTGAAAGCTAACATACTATTTTGATTGTTCTGTGGAGGTTTTGAGCTCTACCAGTTGCCTGACATACTTGGCTCACTGCATAGCTGCACAAACACCTACACCATCTCAGGGAGGGGAAGAGGAAGGCATCACTGGTGCTGTAGGGGAGGAGTTCCCGAGTAAGATCAGCTTTAGCTGCTGTGAAATTTCACCCGACCAGAGAAGCCAGAAGTTACAGTTAAAGTCAAACCAATCCTGCCCGCCACCAAGCACAGCCTTGGCCTCCACTCCCTGCTGCCTGTCTGCCTGCACAAGATGTGCTGGTACTTGTGTAAAGTGGCTCAACAAAATTCAGCTCACTACTCCAACAGGAAAAAATCACCTGCTGAAAAAGAAGGAATAGTTTTCTTCTGGCTCAGCAGCTGTAGCAGCTTAGTGAATAGGCAAATCCTGGTACAGGGGCAGAGGAGGAAGAGGAGGCAGGTAAAGAAGAAATGGACTGCATGTGTTGGCCTTTTAAGCCGTAGCAACTTAGCTTTAAAAGTTATCACAGCCTAACCTAATAGCCATGTCCTCAGCCGATGGAGAGAGGATGAGCTTCAGTCTTTATGCTGGAAAGAGTGTTGTGACATGAAACAGTAATTATCTTTTCTCAGAACCTAAGAAAGAAGAAATTAATGAAAAGGACTGGGTAAATGCTGTTACCCTTGTCAGTTTTCCATTACCATATGATGGATTATTGCCAGCTCTTCCACTTTTGTTTTAGCCTTCAGTGGTTTCCTTAACCTGATTACCTGAGAATCCATGCTGTCTGCTTATAAAACTCCAGACTGTAAAGACAAGCTTGATGACAGGAGCTCAAAGGCTCAAAGGAAGACAAAAGCAGTAGACAAAATGAATATCAAGTCTATTATTGTTGTGATTATGTTTCCTAAAATTTGCTGATCTGCTGGCAGTACCCCCACCACTCACTCTAGCCAGAGTGGTGCAGTTACATAAAACGTACTAGTAAATTCTGACTCTGCTTACCAAGTTCCATTAAAAATGTATTGACCCAGAAACTCGCTGCAGACAGCAGTGCAGGCAGGCATACTGTAGCTTCTGATCTTATTAGCTATCCACGTTCCTGAGATTATCTTTGTGTACTTTTAAGCATGTGAGTGACTCCACTGAAGACAATGTCACTGCTCACCCTGGTAACATTAAGAATGCATATAAAGATCTGCAGTGTCAGGGCCTGGCAGTGTGGGAGCAGTTAGTTTCAGTTATCTGGTAAGGGCCAATTCAAAGTTGTTTACTGACAAAAGAATGAAGAAGTTGATACGTTACATTCTTCATTCTGCATACTGCTTTGTATGCATAGGCCTTATGTTTGCACAAGGCTCAGAGGCTTCAGAGCAGTTTCTTTGTATGTAGAGAAAAGTATCCGAACAGCTACCTCACAAGAAAGAAAGAAAATGAAACATCAAGGTAAAAAATTCTGGTTAGGAAAGAAATTCTACTTTCCTCTGTGGTACTAATACCTAAATGCATCAACCTAACAATGAATCAGAGTTGGAACACAGCAAGGATAGCCATGGCAATACAGAAATACTGAAATATACAATGCAAGTACAGATAATTTTAAAGTTATAACGTAGTTTTGTGATTCCAGTCCTGTGCGTTCAGATTCCAACTCTCCAACTGGTTCCATTTCCTATATATTTTCCTTAACTTTTATAATCTGGGGGACTCATTGGTTCTTAATGTTTCTCCCATGTTTAAAGCTAACTACATGCATAATCTATGTGTGAGTCATTTTTGTATCCTAAGCTATGTTTTGCAAATAGGCAGAAGTGTTTTATTCTGAGTATCATTTATAAGTAATAATTGAAATATTTACCACCCATGTTTAATGTTACCGGCATCTTGGCTAACAGGATACTATTAAAATATCCTGAAATGTAATCTCATAATCTTACCTTTTCCTTTTCCTCAGGAGAGGCTCAGCTCAGTGACGTTGCATTGAATCCCAGCCTACCTCAGATTCATGCTGAAATTTCCAAGCTATGGATGATTTTCAGAGGCAGGATACCATACATAGGTGGTGAATACATAGGTCCTCAAGGATTCTTCCTTGCAGTTTGCCAGGTGTCAAATGTCACATCATTTCATGGTTCTTCTGATCCACGGTCTTGCTTCATGTGGCCAGAATCAGCTTCTGCAGTACAGGCTGGCTGAGTGGCAGCTCATTTCTACTGGTATTGTCTCAGTTCCCTTTAACACTCGTATCTGATCTGTCTGTTTTCAATAAATAGGAACAAAAATGCTTTCAGAATCCAGAGCTGGGTTTATATTTGATTGTGGGAAATTCTTTCTTCAGGGAGGTTTGGACAGTTTATTTCCAGCTGTCTGTAAACTATGCTATAATAAAATAATTGGTTTCGTGCTTTGTGAAAATTTCATAAGGCTGTTCCATGGATCTGCACTGTTCTTCAGAAAGCGCGGAGGCACTGCTCACTGGGTGGTTCTCTCTTCCTTTTTTTTTGCTCACTACACCTAAACTTTAGTCTTTTCAATCTTACACCCATTGCCATTATTTCTGAATGTTCCTCGTTCTTTTTGCTGCTCGTTCAGTCTCTTGCCATTTCTCTTAAGTCTTTCGACCCCTTTTCCTTCCTTTCTGTTCTGCTTCTGCTCTTCCCTCTTTCTTTCTAGCACTTTTCACAAGCAAGCCCTTGATAAGAGTTATCTCCTGATTTGTTATTATGAGTTACCCTGCTTCGTAGCAATGTAAAATAAGACTTATGAGGAAAACAGTGCCTGATGGCCTTGTTTAGTAGACTTATGTTTAGGCTTCCCAATGCAGTTAGATAATTAATGACATTTCATTATCTAGCTGATATCATTCAATGAAACTGTAAAAGAATATCAGCTTTGTCTAAACACATTGACTTTATTTGAAGTCTTTGTCTTATTGGGAAAGTTCTTACAGGCTGTACTCAGTGTATGTGCTGAAAAGGGCACTGCTTTGTACTGTGGCTTGGAAGATTAGAACACGGCCCTAGTCAAGGCCATTCTTAAATCATTGCCTGAGTAAGTCTATAGCAGCTTTTCAGTATTCCCTCATCTCTTTTCATATCTTTGGTCTAGTTTTCTAATTTTTCACATCCTTTTTCTAATTTTCACAGCTCTTGGCTGTGGTTGAGTCAGAACTTGGTATTTTATAATGATGAAGGATCAGATTCACCAGATAGGGCCAAGGTTACTTGGTGGACATACACCAAGTAGAACAAGAACTCAAAATACAGATCACTTCACCAGAACAAACCAATGATATTTTCATTGGTAGTCAATGAATTTTCACTAGCACAAGTTTTTTATGTGGGAGGAATATGATCTGACTTCTCTGCTAATCTTGTTTCATTTGAAGGACCTACTAGAAATTTACCACAAATGATTTAACCTCAAAGCACCTTACCAGTAAATCTAGAGTGAAAGACTCTTTAGTGTTTCAAACCTTGTTACCCAGTCCTGGGCTCTTTTATGTGTGTCAGTCTTCACGCTTCAGTCCGTTCTTCTCGCAGGAGCTTTTTTCTCTGTGGTCTCTTGTTGACAGCCATCTTTGAGCTAGCCATCATCCTTTGGTTCTGTGTCTTATGCCAATACTGGAATGGCATTCAACATGAACCTGCTCTTGCTGACCTCACTGTGTTCCTAGAAAACATTCTGTCAGACGAGAAGATGTAAGTGTAATGGTAGTGAACACAGCCCCCCCTTATAAGGCATGCTTTGGAAATGAAAATATTTCCACATGTATTTGTTATTTCAGAATTATTTTCTGACAATTCCCTCTCTTCTCCTTCTGACTTATATTTGTCAGCAATCTGCCAGACTGTTACCTGTTGATATTAACCATGTACTCCAACAATATCACCATCTCTTTCCAATTATGATAATCTATCATGTTTTACTCTCCAGTAATTCCACTTTTCCAATCACTTTTTAACTTGTGGAGATGAAGTGTTTCCTTTTCCTGCATCTGAGACCTCATCTGTAACATGGTTATCTAAATGTAAGTTGTAGCTCAGTGCAGAAGGATGTGATAATGGAAAAAGATAGCCTCCTGCTCCCTCACCTGCAGTAGCTGAAAACAGTTGTGGTTCCTCTACTGTGGGAAGTGCAAGCTAATACAAGATATGTAAAGACCACTTGCCATGACAAAAACCTGCAGGTATCTCTTGTGGAGCTGAAGTGAATAAATGAAACTTCTTAAATCTGGAAGACTTACTGCTGTAACAAGTAGTATTTTTATGCTGAGACAATAAGCAACTTTTTCTAATTCAATAGTTATTTTGACTAATTCATTAGTTCTGTAGGGCTATAAGTTGTCCTCTGTATTCTGTAGGGCTATAAGTTGTCCTCTGTTCCATCTTGCTTGTCTCAAGGTAGCTGATAAATGCCTGTTCTGCTTCATTTTCCTGGCTCTGTGTAGTGTGACTTCTTTCACTTCTAACCGAAGGACACCAAAATGAAAATCCCTTCTTCAGCATCACACTTGAAAATTAACAAACTTCCTACCACATCAGTTTTGTTTAAAGCAGCAAGGCTCAACCTAAATTTTCTTTCTTCATATTCCTGTCATGGGAAAGAAGCAATGCAAGATATTTCTTGCATAATGTGCTATTTGTGGAGGACTAAAATGTGTGGTATACTTTATTCAGTTGATTCTTCTATCACCCTGTCTTGCTATATTTATGTATTCTGTTCATGTGTAGGCATTTATTTTCATAGACACATTCATAAATAAGTTTAGGCTAATATTAAAAATCTTCTAGATAAGCATTTTATTTCCATTACATTTGTCTGTAAAACGTTTTAAGATATCTGAAGTAGAAGAATAAGAAATAAAGTTACTTACATATAGAATCATTTAGCAGAAAAGTAGCAATTTGGTTTTTTAATAATAGATACCACATGTCCCTGTATGGTTTATATTCACAAGTTGCTGAAGGAGACGGGGTAGAGAAAAATAAATATCCATAGCAATGTGTATGTATATGAAGGCCCAATTAAGCCATTACAAGATTAATGCCAAATAACAATATTGTATAAATGGTTCAGTTAAAGATTCACATTATATTATAATAATAGATTGCACATGTAGATCATCAGACAAGAAAGAGATCTCCAAACTACATTGTTTCGAATCTGTAATATATGCACTTGAGTCAGTGGAAATAATTCCAGATTTTCCATACCCTTTTTTTCAGTCAGAACCTAAGTTAAATGAACAGAACACAAGTAAATATGACAGTGAATGTGCTCAGAAATATGCATCAGATTGACATGAAATGACAACTGTCTTGAAGAGTTTTCTGGCAGTATCTCATTTACTGACATGAAATTTAAAGGTAGAATAAGTGCTATCACAGGGAAGAAAAATCTTACAGTTCACCCTTACTGAAGTGAATAAAAACCATGGTGGAAAATATACTAGTGATTAATACTGATTTTTTGAGATGGTCATTTCCTTAGCAGCTGAATTAAAGTAATACTAAGAAATACCAGATATGTTCTCTCTCAAAATAGGATGGAAGGTTGGTGCCACACAAGAGAGAAAATAGTTTTCTCTGTATGTTGTTTGCCTTAACTTTCACCTTCAAAGTGTTCTAATGTGCACTCAAGCATCACAGGATGAGCTCTGAAACAGAAGCTATTGGAGCTGCTGCTTTCTGACATGCTAGCACTAACTCATATTTTAAGCCTTTGGTAAAACTACTTGGAGGGATTTTCTGCATCTTTTCTTCTTCCTGCTCCACACAAAGCAGTAATGAGGAGACTGACACTGTGTTTGATGATGGGCAGCAGTACTGAAAGCTTATTCAATCCTCTTGGTGGTGTTTTGTTATCCTAGTGCTACATGAGTTGCATGATCTCATGAGCATGACCAAGAAAAGACAGTAATGGCTGCAATGACTCCGAGTAGACAGGGTGGGAGGCATGCAGTCTCTGCAGAGTTTACAAATCTTATGCTAAGGATCAAGCTGGAGCGAAGTATGAGTGGAGTACACAGTAGAAAACTCATCATGGCTTGAAAGATGAGAGATGCATGGCATATATTTCACTGTGGACTTCACCCAAGGACTTAAAACAGTTGTGCTGAAGGCTTAAAGTCTTCTGCTATATATTAAGCAAGGGAGAAGCCAAAGGATGGCATACACAGTGGCTGAATGATGCTTTGGGAGAGAAAAGTTTCTCAGCACTGAGGACAGCTAAGAAACAGGGGCCAGTATTGTGCTCAAAAAGATATAACAGATAAATGAACCAAAAGAGATCTGATAATGTATGTAGTTAATGAGTAAAGCTATATTTACACAGAACCTCAGCTGTTTGTTGCTCTGACACTGGCCTGACTGGCCCAGCCTGTCCTCTGGTGTGGTGGTCCCTTCCATGCCAAGCCCAGGGAAAAAAAAAATAACCAAAACAAAAATTTCTACTTGCATATATTTATTTTCACCAAAATAATTACACATTGTTGTATTATGCAATTGAGTATCTTCAGTGAGATTGGAGTGTGTGTTCATCTGAAAATCTTCATTTGCCATAAAGAGAACTTTTTTTCCTATAAATAATATAAAAAAGTTGTATCTGAAACACATATGACACTCTTTTGAGTCAAAAAATAAATTCAGATAGACCGAAGACAACACAGAACATAAAGCACCTTCCTCCAATGCATTTAAGTAAATGTTTTTTTCTTCTGAGATAGAACAGTGACACCAGGGTGTTCACTCTACTGCACATAGCTATTAAAAGTTTTACATCTCTATGTGGACTCTTTAAACAAAAATACTTTTATTGTTCAAATTACTATTTGTTTGCTATCATATACAATTGTCAAGGCCCATATTTGTCACAAATTCTTAATGGCATCAATAAATACTTAAAGTTACTCCTATTCCAGATACAGCAGCTATAAAGAAAAAAAGAAAAACCAAAAAAAAAACAAACCAAAATTAGTTTCTTAGTGTCACTTCTTGCTTAGTAGTGTTAGAATGATAGAATCTAAGTAAGAATCTTGTTCCCATTCCCTTGAGGACAACCCTTCAGGGTGACCATGAAATACTAACAAACTGAAGAGGAAAGATAAGTAGAAGGTGTTAGTGGTGGAATAATTACAACAAATTAAAGAAAGTTTAGGATAAAAAACTACTATAAAAAATGAACATGTTAGTCTAGATTTCAAACCTATTGACTAAAATTCCAGTTGGAATAAGAAAAATATGTTTTCTGTATCACTGACTTCCAAGCAAAGGTGCTGAGGGAGGTCAGAGAGGCTGTGCAGGCAGAGGCCAGGGCAGTAATGCAAGGCAGGGGCTGCCCCATGGTAAAGTGACTGTTATGTCAGAGTGTGTGGCCAAGGTGACTATTTCAGATAGTCAGTGACTCCCCACAGAGCAGCTGGCACAGGGGCTGGTGAGGAGGAAAAACATCCCCTGACTTGACTAGGTAGCATATAGGACCTGGTTCAAAATGCTACTGTCAGAACACTGCTGAGCAGTAGCTACTGTAATACATACAGATTTGTACAGGAGTAACAAATTTGTGGACAATTGCACATAATGTCTAGACAGGAGCTCCTTAAAAGTGAGGAGATTTGGGTTTTTTTTTTTTAAAGAAAGAAGCTGAAGATAAACCAGCTATTAGGAGGTACAACAGAAATCTGTTAAATCACAAGTGGCACAGACAGGCTGGTCGGAGCAGATTGTTCATGTTGTGTTTTTTCCAAAACAAGAATTAGGGACATTAAAAAATCTAGGAGTAGCAGCTCTAAACGACTTAAAGGAGGATATTTTCAGGAAACATTTAATTAAGCTGTGAAACATTGTTAAAGAACTGTTGTATGGCCTCCAGCATAGGTCAGATGTATCTGTTGAAGAGAATCCATTGACAGTTACCAAATACTCTATAGCTAGTATTTTATCTGCAAGACAAGCTTTCCTGTTCCAACACCACTGCAAAGTACTTATTAACATCACCTGTTCTGCACAGGGTTATTTCACTCTCTCCCACAGATGCAAACAACTTTTAAAAATGCAGGCTGCTGGAGAATCACATTAGGTTTGTGCAACAAATGAAGTGTCACATTTTCCTTTTTTCCCTTTTTATTTTTAATCATGGAATAATGTGCTTATCAGTTCCCCATGTACTGCAGCTTGTCTGCACAGAGAGGAGTCATCAGGTGGTGTTGCAAAGAAGAAAGAACATCCCTAATATATTTTTATCTGTGGACTGGAAAACATTAATCATTTCTTACAGCTGCTAGCTGTTCATTCTTATTCATCCTTCTGGATGTGCATCTCATGCTGAATGTTAATTTTGTCTGCTCTGTGAACTGTTGTCTAAATTCTGAAACATTTCAGGGCACGGCCAGACACAGGGGAAAAGGGGCAAGAGGCTTCAAATCCTAGAGCACCTCTTCAGTTTGCGTGCATCCAGATTGCCCTACTGCATATTACTGCCTCTTCACATCTACAGCCCTGGCTGCGTGCATAGTGATGCTTAACCCAAACCTGTCATAATAGTTTGGGTATGTTTAAGCACTATAAATAATGCGCCTTGTCTCACCTGAATCACTTTGCACAGACTGGGTTGCACGTATAGTTAGAGTGGAAGCATGTTTTGAACATGCTTCCTGAAACTTTGTTCCTCTCTGGTTCTCCATGTGGTTGTTGTAAAGGGTCTTGAGGTAAGGGTAAGGAATGGCTTTAGAGAAGAGTGTTTTATTTCTGAGCTACATCTACCCTATAAGTTTATGGCATGTATTACTGTTGACATTCCTTGACAGTCCCCCAGTCCCCAGCAGGTGCATGTACACAGATGCCACATGTATGTGGGCATCACACACAATCATTCCATCTGACGCTTCCAGGGTGTTTACAGACCTGCTTGCAATATTCTGCCCTGGGGAGCTGCTCTGCTGCTTTGTAATTCAAACAGTACAGTAGATCACTGTCCTAAGAGAGTAGCAGACTGCACTCATCTACCACCTGAATGAGTAGATGTGACCAGCCTGGGACTGAAGTTTCTAAGACAAAAACCAGGACAAGTAGAAGGGCTGTCACAGGTAAAGGTTTCAATGGAGCGAGGGAATTAGGAAGACAGAAGGGTAACCTCTTCCTTTTCCCAAGTCGTTTCTGCAATTACATAGCAAGATTTTAATGTAAAGAGAGACACGTGCATAGAGGGAATATTTATACTTCTGAGATCTCTTCTCTATGTGAATTCCCATCCAGTCCTCAGTCTTAACCTACCTCTTCCTTACTGTAGGACTGGCAATCTTTCAGCAAAGGAGGGGAAGGTTGTATTTTTCTTTCCCCAGTTAGCTATTAAGTGTGCCAGTGGAAACTTGGCGGGAAGCTGAAGATGCTGCTTCTGCCTGTGGCAAGAGGTCTTAGTTCTTGCTGAATTTGGAGCTCCATGGGGGCCAGAAGCAAATGGATCTCCCAGACGTCTCAAAGTGCCACAGTTCTCTGACTGCCCAGACCTCCCGTATTCTGTCTGTCATAAACCTGACCTAGCTCAATCCCTTCCTTGCTATTGTCTTCCTCTGTACTCTGCAGCTTGGCTATTGTTGGGCAAATGGCCCTGGAAATTAAACTCCACAAAATACCTACCCCAGGACCTTAGCATACAGCTGAAGAAGGCAGTCAGCTGGATTGGTGTGGCTGGGGTGTAGCCCCATTTCTGCCTTTTGTGAGGCACCTTTCTTTTTTAATGTTTTTCCAAAACTGATTGTTACAAAACACAAAGACCACACAGGGAATACATATTCTCCAGAGAACAGCAAAATACTAAGTAAGTGGCTGGGACAGCAAGTGTTGGGACTGACTTTCTCATAGACTCCTTGAATAACTAATCCTACAGGAACGCTGACATTTTGGGGATAAGCCAGCCCCACCCCTTATAATTAAGGCAAAAGCCTTCTGTGAGTTGACAACATCTCTATGTTGCCAGCTAGTCCTGTGTGTAAGGTAGTTCCCAGAGAAATGCTGATGTTGCTGGAGATTACACAACGTAGCCCCTTAACCACAGAGGAACTTGACAATTTAATATATACTTAAAGGTCTTGATAGACCAAAGCGGCACTGTATGCTTTTGGGTATGTATGAGGACTTACTCTTATACGTGGATTTCTTCCTCTGTTTCCCCCAGGGAACAGCTCTTTTGCGCACTTAACCATACTGGAAACCATTAAAACTAAATCCCAGTATGTAACATGAATCCTGCATTTAGTGGGTTTGACTTTCAAAAACGTGAATACACACAGGCCCTGATGACTTCAATAGCATTTATGGGTGCTCAGTGCTTGTATAAATGTCACACTATTTATAACATATTTCTGTGTCCTTTTTATATATTCTCTGTTGGCCTGTCTCTTTTCCACTGTGGTATCTTTGACTGACATAGTCACATCAGGATGTAGCATGTGTTTGAATAATTGAGAAAATACAAATAAAAGTTATCTTTATTCTAGTCCATATTTTTCCATTGCTCAGCCACCAAAGATAACAGTACTATTTCACCATTGCTTTTTACATTCTATGGAAGAAAAATACTTTTAGGCTTGCAGTGGCTTTTTAAACCTTCCACATCCAATTGTTTGTCCCCGAAGTTTCCCCCCTAAGCTTTAGAAAATTGTTTCAGCTATATCCAAACTCATGCCAACTTCCTGACTTCTCGGCCGCAACCCATCAGCGAGTGCTCTACTAAGAACCACTTTGAGGCTCTCCTTGAACCTCTTCTTCTTGCTGCTTCCTACGAAGAAGTAAACAAGGGGGTTGATGCTGCTGTTAACAGTGGAGAGAACAATGGTGACATGGTTCTGCTGGCTGAGCAAAGATGACCAGTGGTGGTAATTTAGAAGATACAACAGCCTCATAGGCATGGCGAAGATGAGGAAGACAATGACTGTGGCCACAATGATGATGTAGAGCTTTGACGAATGAGGTCTCAGGGAGTTACGATGAATCCTGATAACTAAGATGAGGCTGGACAGAATCATTAGAGGAATGAAGATCATGAAAGTCAGGATCCATGTGAAGATGAGCAGTGCTTGGCAGTGGTTGCCATCATCGAACTGTTCCTTCGTTGAATCATCTTTGCATGTTAGGTATTCAGCTACTGTCATCAGAAAAGAGAGAGTCCACAGAATTGCACACACAATTGCCGATTGGTGCTGTGACCGGTGGCATCGGTACCAGATGGGGTAAACAATAGACAGACACCTCTCAATACTGATGGCTGTCAGGAGATAGAGACCAGTATTGTATCCAAGAAGGAAGACAATAGATAGTGTGGTGGTTATGTAATAGTAAAAACCATATGCAAATCCAAAACCAGCAATGTACTCAATTGACAAAACAAAGGTACAAAGCAGTAAGGAGATATCAGCAATGGACAGGTGTGTGATGTACGCAGTGAATGGGTTTCTTTTGATCTGGAAGCAGAGGCACCAGAGGACAATTCCATTTTCACAAAAACCCAGGAAGGAGATGATCATAATTACCCAAAGTGGGGTCAATATCTCCCAGACCCTTTCCTGTGTAGAAATGTTTCTGTGCATTGAGATGTTCCCTGTGCCTTCGCTGGGATGAAACGTTATGTTTGACTCATCCATGAGGAAAGGTCAAGTTTGGATAGCACAGATCTTCCTTCTGTAAATATGTATAAAAATATACTGTGAGCATTGTTGTGCTCCTCCCCTCCCCCTTTTCTTTCTGTTTTGTGGACCCACAATTTCTGGTCATATCTGAAAGCCTTAGCAAAAGGAAAACCAGATTTCTTATACTGATGCTAGCTGAAACCCAGTTGGAGCTACTCTTGGCAATCATAAAGACTGCTAAGCCCATCAGGGATGGTGGTATAACGTACTTCTGGGATAATGTATTTAAGAAGGGGGAAAACTTACTGCACCAGGA
>JAVHNF010010809.1:0-10160 GCA_034783455.1 Micropsitta finschii | reverse complement strand
TGATTTCTGAAAGTCGTTATGGCTTTCATATAGTGAATATGGTCTTAAAGCACTAGTATGGTCTGGTTTTACACAGTCACCACCTGATGTTTTCAGACAATGATTTATACAATCAATTTTAGGACAGCAATTACAGTACCTGTGTAATAAATTATTTAATCATCGACACTTGAATAAGTATATACATCTTAATAAACTTTATGAATGCAGTAATTAATGGGAAAAGCAAGTTTTTCACCATAATGGCATTGAAACAGTGAATGAATGCTAGCATTATCACTGGATGAATTGTCAGAGGTTGATTGTAGATCTGTGTCTGAAGATGAAATATTCCTGTAGTTTTGATTCTAGACTGGAACCAGTACAAATTTAGGGTCATTACTGGCAAGTCAATTCATTTATCTAATTTTTCTTTTGGTATACTACTCATCACTTCATGCGACGAGGTTCTGCTTTTAAAATTTTGTATAAGAATGATGTGTTATTATTCTTTTAACATTATTGTTTATCAGTGATATACTTTGAGTGCACGGTAATTACTTTAGTGTCACACTGACAATACAAAAGAGAATTATTTGAAAATTCTTTCTTTTATATTCACTATAATAATTGCATGTAATTAGGACCAAAACCGATGAAAACGTCTGAATGGACTGGTTTTACTTCTGATGTTCAGATTTATAATTATCAAAATAGAAGTATTTTTTTAATTTAAATTTCTTCTCT
Source organism: Micropsitta finschii (assembly GCA_034783455.1). Lineage (NCBI taxonomy): Eukaryota > Metazoa > Chordata > Aves > Psittaciformes > Psittacidae > Micropsitta > Micropsitta finschii. The sequence goes on along the minus strand of JAVHNF010010809.1, from coordinate 9,434 downwards.
CTAATTCTGTTCTACTGCTCTTTTTTCGTAGTAACTAAATATATGTAATTTTAAAATAATTAACTTTCATGGAAACTATATTTGGAAAACTGAACTTTAAAAAACCCATTCCTGAAAGACAATCATATACTGAAAAAATATGTGCATTTAACATTTTTATGCTGCATTTCTCCATTGTGGACCATCATAGCTTGATTTGTGGATGTATTAAAATACTCATTTACTATTTCACAATTTCTTTTCTAAAAGAGTGATATGAATATACCTACTGGTTTGACATTCTTCTGTACATTCCTTTTCCCAAAAGAACCTCCACAATCTCTTACTTATTTCCTCATATGTTCCTTTCAGTTATTGAATGGACAACCCATTTCCTTTAAGCTTTATCTGGCTTTAGTGATTTTTAACTTACCCAAGTCATCTTCAGTGATAGTCTTACAGTTGTACCATTCAGCAGTTGGAAAGTGTGGTTCCTTTTATTTATGCTATTTTACCTCATATTTCCCTCACAAATACTAGGAAGTGCAAAAGTAATTTAATTTTCCCACTATATCCTGTTCACTTTGTATTAAGTTTCTCCCTAATCCCTTAGTGGGCTAATTATTTCAGTTTTCAGCCCTTTATATATTTAAAGAATCCTATATACTTTTATAGTCACTCCCAAGATAATAATTCCCTTTTTTTTTATATTTTTACATTGCAGCATTTTTGAGACACTGACATCCATCCTCCTCAATTTCTTTTTTCATTTTTCGGGGACATTCATTTATGCAGCTCAGACAGATACATTTTCTTCTATGATTACTCTCGCTCTGGTGCCTCCTCCCTCTGGGAAAGCCTCTTTTTTAAAATTGATTCAGAACAATTACAGCACAATTAAAGGGGAGACAACTTCAGTAAAAAATTCATTTTCCAAAAATATTGCCTTCCTTCCTTCCAAATCTATGGCAGAGTTTTTTAGCCTCTTTTCTTAGTCTGGAGAAGGCAGGTCAAAATACTGAATTATAGGATTTCTGGGGCATGAAGTCCCAGAAAGAACTGTATGTTAGGCAGGTATATGCTGTCTTTTATTGCCTGATGCCACTCCTGGGATCACCCCATTCCACAAAAGTCTTCATGTATTATTTTCCATCTGCTGCACTTCTTGTCTGACTTCCAGGCAGTACACTTCCCGTTTCTTAATGACCACAGATGTAATGTGCTTAGCATGCTACTTCTGCTTTCAATACCAAATTGGGCTCAATAAAATACAAAACCCCCCAGTAACTATATGATGTAAATTTGCTGTCTTAAATCAGTAAAATTAGGAATTTCTTATGAAGTATCTTTCTAGGGAGACAAAACTAATGTGCTTAAAGCCTATATGTTTCTCTGAATATATTTGTCTGAAACCATCTTGCAACCATATAATTAAAGTAATTAAAGATCTAGAGAAGAGACACATTGTAAGTTGTATGTACTCCCCTTACAATTTTCCATCTGGCCAGTTCATAGGACCAATGGCCAGTGGTATTTAATAATTGACTGCAAGAAACTGAATAGTAACACTCCACCACTGACTGCTGCCATCCTGAGCATAACCTCTGTAGTGACAGCAACACAAGCCCACCCCTGGATGGCCACTCTAGATGTTATGAAAAAGTGGCACTGGGAAGACAGTCAAGGAAAAGGGTAAGGGCAATTACAGGGAGGAGAACTGTGAGCTCTCCCATCGGCTGCAAAAAGTGGTGCTACCACCACTTACATCAATTCCTACACAACCTACAAGGGTGCTATGGAATGGCTATGTCAGTGGGAGTCTGGTAATTGAGAAGTAGATCATAATAAAGTGTGGAGACAAGAGGACTGCCAACGTCTTCTGGAAACAGGAAGATTCTAAGCTTTAAGGGTGGGATGGGTAAAGGCCCATGCAAGGGACAAAAACACTGCTGCAAAATGGAACCAGCACGCAGATCACTTAGACCACTTCGGCATAAATTACCTGTGAAAACGAAGACTAGGATTGCTTAGGCAAATTGTTGCGTATTAAGCAGGGACACTCAGGCAAGGCAGACCCCTATTATGAATATTAATCACAAGGCTGGCCAGGGTTTTGAATATGTCAGTAGGCAAGTGTTGTGTTCACATTCCAAAATTTGTATTATAAGTTGTATCAAGTGTGTGACAGTAAGATCTGTCAGCTGTGACAGCAATAGAACAATTGAGAAATTATGACACACAATGAGCATTAAGACTTACCAAGATTGCACTCCCTTTTTACTTTTGAGAAAAGAGGTGACTGCACCACCACTCCAAGGAAACTCCAAGGTGAATTAGAACTGTGGTCACCAGGTAGATTGTGTGGCAGGTGCAGCTGTCCTAACAGAGCCCTAACAAAGACTTTAAAAAGACCTGACAAAAGCCCATGAAAACACCCTACTACAGCTCTTGCCCACATACATGGTAGAGTTCAACAGGTACAAAGGTGAGGTAATTGGGGTCCTCAACCAGTGATGAGGGGCAGTACAGTGATGACCATAGTAGACCACTGATCAGATACAGCTAGGGTATAAAAAGAGGCCCTGCCAGTGAGACATTTTGCGTTGGTCCTCCTCAGAGCAGTGGACCTGCATTTGGGGACACTTCCCGTGAGTTGGGATGCTGTCCAAGGAAAGTCCTTGAGGTTGACAGCCCCCCCTATATTAGGTGAGTGATTGTGCATTTTGGATCATTGGCCAAAAACTGTAAGAATTAGTTAAGTCAGCAGTGCAGTGACAAATCCATGTGACATTCTGAATTTATAGTTAATGTTGATGGAGCTTTAATTGAGTTTGAACAATAAATCTCATTTGGCCTTAATTTATTGGTTCTGTGACAGAATTACTGACAGTATCTGCAGATATTTTCAATATTATTATATGCTTTAGATCATCCAAATTAGAACAGAACTCTGTTAAACAAGTCTAATAAATGCTCCTTAAAATACAGATTTGAGTTCCCCAGCTCATTCAGTGTAGAGCCCCATGAATTTCAAATATTTGTCACTCTTCAAGGCAGGTAATTTGTATGATACAAATACATACAAGCCTCCTATGCTTAGTACCTATATGATACACACATGATTCAGGGTTTAGACTACATATCTAGCACCCAGGGAAAAGAGGTGAAATTAAAGTATTATCACTTACATCTTCTTTCATGTGTGTGCAAGATCCTAGGGTTTCAGATTTTGCAGGAACCTAATTAACATGTTATTCATTTTTTTACATTCATTGTAATATATTCAGAGTTTCAGCAGATGGAGTTTTAAATCATTTAATAAATCTAAAGGTCTCTTTCTGAGTTACTCAGTTTCACCCAGTTAATTAGCACAGGTAAGGCATTCTGGTTGAAAGTGTCATGGGTGAAAAATACTGTCTGAGCACTTTTTACAGAGGGAAAAGAAAGAGATAAACAAACCTAGCTCATAATGCTTCCACAAACACTATCATTGTGTTTGGAACTGGCTTACAAAAAGACGTTAGGACTGTTTCAGGAAAGACTTGAATTAGGGTTGCTGTTTTAATCTGCACTCTAAGAACTAGGTTTCAGTTGTATAAAACAAAGTCAAAGTGAAGAACTGGGAAATGTCCTTGTCTTTGAGCAGAAATGTGTTGCCAAACAGGTACACACATACTATATAGCCCATCATCAAAACTGGAGAAAGTCATAAATATAAAATTTGGGGTAAGATGCAATCTGTTTTCAATATCAGGTACAGTGATCATAAGAAGTTCTAGTCTTATTTCTGGGAGGAGGGCAAGTTGATGAGACTAATATGTTTTCTGAGCTATTGTCAATATTCATCTAAGCAAGTAACTAAGTGTCATAGTTACATAAACCAGTATTCTTTACTTTTGTTTAGAACTGTTTTCACACAAATAAAAGCATAACTTCTATGAATTTATATTTACTGCATCTGGATAATTCCATGAATGCTTGCAAATGGTGAACAAGGAAATTTAAATCTGATTCCTTGTAGTAAGCAGAGGAACACAGCTCAGCTAGAATTCACAAGTGAAGTCTTAATGACACTAACAGCCCTAATGAACACAGCCTTCGTGGGACACATTTCCCCAGATAGGATATACATTATTATTTGAGGATTTCTAGAGGCTGATTTTTAAAGTGATTCAGTGATCATGTGATCTTTGAGAAACATCATAGTGAGTATTTAGAAATCTGGATTTTTGCAGAAGTGTGTAAACTGGTACAGATAAAAAATTAATACCTTTACATTGGGAAACATTATCTACCTTAGACCTGTGGGGAGGACTGTCACATGCAATTGTTGTTTTGTGGGTTCCAAAGCCAACTTCATTTGTGTGAGAAGTTTGAAAACTAGCTTATTTTCTGGAGAAAAAAAAAAAAGAAAAAATTAGATACTTTGGTGAAATAAGATTATGAATGAGCTTAGTTGATAGTATAATGCACAATTCTATCTGTTTAAATTACTCAACTGGCAAAAAGCAGCCTTTTGGTACCATTCTAGAGGATCAAGCCATCTGTAAGTCTATGTTTACAGAATATTCTGGTGAATGAAACTGGAAGTTTGCCCCAGGTCAGTGTATAATTTGGAAACACCAGAAGGTTGTACATTTTAATTAACTTTCTGTTCTTTCTCTGAAGCCTTTCACCTCTGGTTCCTTTCTATTCATAATGATCAAAAGACAAAATTCTGCTCTGGTTCCATGCTCAGGAATGCTTCCTGCTTTGTTTTGATTAACTTCTACTATGCAAACATGTTTAATTATCTATATGCTTATTTTCACAGGAAATCCTAGATAGATGTCTTTTTTGTAAGGATGCCATGTCAGCAGGAGTTGGAAAATCTAATCATCCATCATTAACTGAATAGAAGTAATGCATTAAATGCATTGTCCTTTTTTTTTTTTTTTTACTGGTAAAGGAAGAATAGTTCATTTTATGTTAAAATTTGAGGGCCAGAGACATACTGAATCAATTCGTATCTCTTTGTCTGAGCTTCACAATTTGCTGTCTGGGGAGCTGGAAACTATCTCTTTAAAGATTGTGAGAGAAGAATACTTTTATAGTACATGGATGTAGTTTTCTGCTTTCAGGTTCATGCATCACAAACATGACTGTGTTGTATAGGCCAAGCAATCTCAATCCCAGTGATTAGTGTGGTAGCCTGTTTTACCTAATGACCCATGAAGGCAAATTGCCTCTGTGCAGAAAGACACTCACTGTCTCTCTGAATGATTTCATGCCCACCTCTGCAGCACTTGTGGGACAGGGAAAAGATGTAGGGACACTGAAGGTGACAAGGTCTTTGGGAAGCTGCCAGCCAGCACAGATGTATTGTTTGCCAACAGAATATTGTTTGGGATTAGTCTTGAGACACTCCATATTACATGCTTAATTAAAAGCCAGTTGAATTCAGTGGGAATCACTTTAGTTCTGTCTATAAGACTTTGGCTTCTAGGCCTTGAGTTTAAGTTTAGAGAGCCAGGTGGCTTAATACAGTCACATCCACACTGCCTACCATCGTAGGTTACTCTTCCCATGTCTCAGTTCAGTTTTGCTGTGCCTAAACTTCCCTGTCTAGAGAGCGACTTTGTGCCATCCAAACAAAATCCAGTGTGTGAGTCAAACAGTGGCTCTGTAGATAGTCAAGGAGTTGGGCTTGAGCTGCATGACCATGGAAATATCAGGTGAAGATAGTGGTGAATTCAGTTGGCCCTGGATCAAGTTGCACAAAGGTTGTTTTGTTGACATTTGGTAAATGTCTGCATTTGATGCTGACCTATCTGTGATTTTGTCACCTATTTGTGATTTTGTTTCTTAGCCACCTTGTTAAGATTGCTGTTGACAGAAAAAATGCAGTGCTTGTTGGTTTTGCAGTTCTGTCTTTGCTGTGTTTTTCCTTACACAAGAGGTAGTGTAGTCCTTCTCCAGAGGAATTTAATTAAGGTTTTGCCACTGATGTTGGTAGGAGCAGGATCTGGATGTGAGAAAGTTCACACATGCTTAAGAACATGTAGAAGCCGTTTTAGAGCTGCTGGCATGTGTGTTTTCACATTTTCTTAATCGTTAAAAATGTGTTTTAAAAGTGCTGCAGGCAGCCAGAGCTTCTGCATCATGTCCTTCACTTTTAAGAAACAGTTTGGGACCCTCTCGAAGAAGGGCCAAGTGAGACCCACACTTGGGGGTAGGTGAGGGGCTGCTGGCACAAGGAAATGGCAGAATGAGCAAGCCATAGTCAGCCAGCCCATGCAGACTGGAGTAGTGCATGCAGCAGTGTGGCTGCTCTTGTATCTCCTGTATGGGGGCATGTCTGCTGCTGAAGACAGTAGATGCTGCTGTCATGCTGGGCTCTGATGTGGGAACAACACATCTGCCTTTCTGTCTGGTTCTGGGCTGATCACCTAAGTTATGGCAGTAAAGACCTAAGCCAAATGTATTGAGACACATGGATTGCACCCTGTAGAGAAAAAGACTGCATTTATGGATTCTGTTTTCAGATTTTGCTCACCAAGTTGCTGTTTGACATTAAAAGAGAATAATGCTGACCTTCTAGGGCTGGTTTGAAGGACAAAGTCAAGAAAGGATCACCTTCTGTGTACTCTGTTGCTTGTAACTCTCTCGCAACCATTCCCTAATGACACTATTGGAAATCAATTCTTGGTCTAAACTACTGAAGCAATTCTCATATAGTCTCAGGTGTTCAAAGGTTCTTGGTATGTCATCTGAAGTGTGTGGGCTATTACTGATCAAGGCAAGCCATAGACATCTTTCAAAGGACAGAATTTAATTATCTATGAAAGCAGAAGAAAGGATAGGAAAACCATTTTAGGATACACTTGGAAAATAAAATTACTTTAATAAACCTATCTTCGGAAACAGGACTGTGTAGATCCTATGTTTGCTCTAAGATCTCCTACCTCTCTCACCCAGAAAAAAGCTCAAAGTGAATGGATAAAAACCTGGTTATATTTTCCCCTCACAGGACACTACAACGTCTGTGCGGATAGGTCTTATGATGGAAGAAATGATCTTCAACCTTGCAGATACACATCTGTTCTTTAATGACCTGGAGGTATGTAACTGCTTATTTTATTTAACATCTCTCTCTCTAATCATTTGCATCTGGTCTACAAACTTGTTTTTGTGGCCAAGAAACTTTTATTTTTGACCCCAAAGAAATGGGCCTTAGATGCCTTATTGGAAGCATACTTCACTGTGTCCCTTTGACATCTTCATTCTGTTAAGGAATTTTTTTTCTAAGTACACAGTAACAATGATGGCTTTTGGCAGTTTTACTAAATCTAATAATGAGAACACTGCTGCTGCTTCTCCTGAAATTTGCTATTTAATAATTTTATTAAGCTAAATTAGCAAAGATCCTATGGGGCAGGTAGCAATTAGTTGTGAGCCACTGCAGAGGGTTTAAAAATTATCTGTGTTCTTGAGGATATTCTGTTTGCACACACAGAGCAGGAGGTCTGCTCAAGCTGAGGCACACTGCAGGATGGAAACTATGGGAGTTTCAACATAAAAGACCAAGAGGAAGAATCTTTCCTGTTTGTGGCTTGGTTAGATCTGACTATATCTTATACAAAGCAGAAATCCTTCCGAATACAGTAAAATTCAAGCAAAGTGATGCTAGCAGATGATGATAAAAAAAAAATCTAACATCCCTGGGTAGACTTTTATGGTCTTTTTCTTCACTTGAAAAAGGAAGAATTTGTTTCTGTGCCAGATGAAATGAGATAACTTTTTGTGTGCCTGATGAGTTCAGTGTGAACTTCTGGTTACTTCACTGCTTAATTGCACTGTGGTCCTTCACATTACAGGAGGTACAACCTTTCCTGCCACCTGTCTCCTTACAATCTGAGGTTTCACTTGCTGAGAATTTTCATTTCCTTTTGAAGACAAGCAGTGGCCAGCACCTGAACTGACATGTATTTCCTCTTTCAGCTCTCTTCAAAGAGGGAGTTGGTGATGAGGTTATGAGAAGTACAAACTGAAAAAGTCCTCCTTGGGGAGGGGGAAGGGGAAGCTGCTGTTTGGAAGTCCAGGGTACTGTATAAGGAGTGATAATATTTAATATGCAACCAGCACTTTCCACCCATCAGATCTTACCATCTAATGCAACAAAGCTCCATGTCCTGCAGAAAGTCACCCTCTGGAAAACTTCTCCCAATCTAGATTTTTGCAAAAATATAAGTTGGCAAATCATTTTAAAACAAGTTTTTTCCTTGCTTCATTTAACTGCTCTAAAACATGAAATGAAGTACCATTAGGAGGGACAACACAGGAGGGTATACAAAGATGATAACTAAAACGGTTTGTGTAAGTAGTGCTATTTTGTTGCTGCTTGAAAAAAAGAGAAGCAAATTTCAGTTTGGAAGAAATTGCAGAAATAGTCATCCATCTCTGCTTATTAACCACCCTGCCCCTTCATTTAGGATGATAAATAGAAGTCAGGTTTGAGTATTCAGAAAGTCATGCTTAAGGATCATACATCACCAAGTACAAGGCTTGGACCAAAAAAAAAGAGGTGTTGAATTATGTTCTTAGAACAGAAAGAAGAAACTGGTAAAAAACAAGCACAGAAGCTGATTCAGTTCTAGACCCACAAACATTACCATATACATTAGCACCATCATGTGGTATAACACTGGTCTGTACAGGACAAAATAAGCTAAAAACACTTGAACCTTTTTCTGAGCATCTTCTGTGTTGGGGCAGCATGAGAGAGGCTGTAACTGAGCAAGCAGCAGGATAGCTGCCCAGCCGTCTAGATGATGGGGCACACTACAGATGTGCTGCCCCATGACAAAGGATTAAGGCACCAAACCTTGACAAGGGCAGGCTGTGCATTGCACTTTCAGGGCATGCAGTGATACAAGCATTGCTCTGTTCAGGAGGTTGTTCGCAACATAACCCAGGCAAGCAAGGCCTCTGTTTTCTGAGCCCTATGTTGAAATCATACAAGTGTGTATTTGCCACACTAATTCATCCACTCATATGGCATATAAGCATAAGTATAGGGCATACAAGATGTTGTGTACTTGTGTGTAGTGATCACACTGCAGCATATATCAGGAAATATTCAGTTGAAAGGAGGTATCCTCACTTTCTGTTACCCTTTTGGGACACTGGGGAGAAAAGAAGTTGCCCAAGGTTACAGATCACAATGAAGTTAAAATACCAACTCTGAGTGTTCCAGGGTTGAGCTTTTTCTCCCAGATGCCTTTTGTTCACAGTGCAATGCTGGCTAAAGAATAGTACCTTCTACCTCCAGTCTCTCTGGAGATATTCTTGTCTAGCACTCTGGAAAATAGGTATTAAGGACAGATACAATCGGGCCTCAGGGGCTTTTTAACATTTATATGTCTGGGGAAGGATGTCAGCAGCTGTTCTCAGCCACTCGGTTGAACTGAAGCTAA
>JAVHNF010010777.1:0-21017 GCA_034783455.1 Micropsitta finschii | reverse complement strand
CCATGCAATCCGCTGGGTGACAAGCCATGCCGGCCTTCCTTGATCTGGTGAGAAAAGTGCTGCCCGTGAGAGCTATAACAGCTGGCACGGACATGGTTCCAAAAGGCACATTATCTGCTCAGCTGGCTCTCCTGCTCTCTTTTAAGGAGGACAGAGGTAACGACAAGGGTAGGACAAACTCTAGCAAGGCTCTGATCCCACATTCTGCACAGGTGAAGAGTGCATCAAAAAAACAAGCTTCAGGAGTGAATGAATATTTTCTTCTGGCATTTTCGTCTTCAGAAAAGCATGGGAGAGCTGGAAACTGCTTAAAAGAATAAGAAGAACAAAAGGGAGGAAAAAAGGTGACAGAAGAGAGATCAGCAAATTAAAAACCCACAGAGTCAGAGCAATCAAGTTCCAGCCTGAGGGTAAATGTAACTGTCCCACTTTAGATTAAATGGGGTCGTTACATATTACATCAATTTGTTACATCTGTGGTTTAACCTGTGACAGTCAAAGACTGCAATATCTCCAGATCCAGAAGTCAAGCAATCACTGAGGTCTTGTGCATCTGAACAGCACTGGATCTGCTCAAAACTATGCACTTTACAGTTTGTTCTTTCTGTACTTACAGACATTCAGCATCCAAAAGCTCCTGGCATGAATGTAATGAACTTCTTTGCAGTGTTCTGCTCTATTTCAACTGCTTTTTTCCGCCTGAGTAATTACTGGGAGGCACTGTTTCCCTTGATAATAAGGCCATCCTGAATGTTTTCCTGATGTCCCTGTCTGCTCTGTAGCATGAGAAGCATGCAACAGAACCAGCAGACAAGGCTGTAGCTCCACCAGCCACACAGCAGAGAAGTCCAGTGTGTCACCCACATCCCCTTCTCTGTTTCTGCCTCTTGCAGGAAGGTGTGTTCTACAGGGGTAATTCTTATGACATGCAGAAATCTAGCAGAAATTTGGGAGAAGATCTCTGCACTGTTTTATCCTCAGGCCTTTATTGGCGATTGACTCTTTTCAGTCTGATGCCCAGAGCCGGGAGTACAGGGTGCCTGGCACTCGCAACAATGCTGCTCCAACTCTGAGCCTTTGGAAAGAGATGTTCTGGGTTTTATTTCTTGAATATCCCTCAAACATTTCCCAGGCCTAATATGACCTTGAAAAAGAACTTCAGCCTTTGCTAGTATTGATTTTCTCTGTAAAACCACTTTATGTGTATTCACTAACTAAATTGTACCATAAGATCAAGTCACTTCCCTGAGAAATTGTTAAGGTCAGCAGTCAAGGATCCACCACAAAGACAGCTAAAAAGCAGGAGGGGAAAAAAATCCCTCTGTAAACCACAGCATGTTTTTAAATGAGTTACTGTGGTTTTAAAGTTTTTAGGTTGCAGAGGGAGACATATCACAGAGTACCTCTGCTCTTCATTCTAATTAAATGTACGTTAAATAATATTAAAAAAAAAAATAGCATCTCGAGCTCCTGTCCAAGTAACTGGGTGCTACAAGTCAGCATATTTCAGTTCCAATGACACTGCGCTACTTTACAACAAAGGAGGTTTTGACTTACCTGTCTTTACCAGTTTCTGTTCCACTCACACAGACATATACTAAGAGCAGCTAACGGGTAGCATGCCAATTAATAACATGGAGTTGCTTTATGTGTGACATATTGTACCGTGCATTGATTTTTAATCTGCTCAAACTAGTATTTGTCATACAGGGTGAAAGTCTGATGTGAGAAATAGCCTCTTCATTTTCTCTGACAACTATTAACACTGAGCTAGTCTTCAATGCTCATGCCGCAGGCAACTGCTCCTGCCAAAAATAAATGCAAAGACTGAGGAGAAAGACAGTTTGTAAAATTAAACTATGTCTCAAAGGTGAATAAATCAGAACAGAGAGGCACATCCTTAATTCCTGGAAACAGGAGGAATGTCATAGTGACTGTTTACCTCTGATGAGCAAAAAAGAACCCAAAACTTTAAGATGGGGCTTTTCTGCTGCCAGTGGGATAATGCAGCTATAATGGGGGCAAATGGACTTAAACTGATCCTGGAGCCATACATTAAGGCTAAAGTACAACAGTCTCGTAGTAGTACACAATCACGTCAGCCTGTACTTAGCATGATAAAGACCATCAACCTGAGTAAAGTCCCACCGCCAAAATGCATATTGGGCAGGTAGCTGTGAAAGCAGACAACCAGCCCCAGTAAAATACAAGATACAAAGACTTAGAGAGAAATGAGATTACTACGGCCCCCAAATAGCTCCAGAGTGTATTGTGGCCTCATTAGTTACATTGCTCATATGTGAGATAGAGACAAATGTTCTTCAGCTCAGCTCCTCAGCTGAAGGCACTGGTACTAACCTAATCACAGCCAGTGGGAGGTCTGACCTGGTACCATCATCTCTCGAGGCTACTGAGAAAGAAATGGAAATAAATAAAAAAGAAGAGCCCCAGATCATCATCCTATTCCTGGCTTGGTGCAGTTTTCAACTCAGCAGATGAAACCGTATGAGCCAGGTGCTTTTGCAGAGCTCTATTTTCATATTTCAGTCCAAGCCAAAAGCACCTGCAAGCTAACCCACACTGACCGGCCCCAGTTTATCGTGTGAATGGACATCAGGTATGCATCAAGTGCTGTCACTGGCGTTAGTTATTGGTAATTAACAGAAAATCAGATAGATTTATCTGGTTTGGAAAACAATAAACCCTTTGGCTTTCTGAAGGTCAGAAGACTCCCAAATGTCTCATGTTGTTATTGCTTTCTTGTTAGCATCCCTTGTAATGCAAAATGTAGTCCTGCTGAGGCTTCAGAAATATTAAGGGTTCTACTATTTATTCCCCTTCTTATTATAGGGTACAATTTGTTTGCAGCATATACAAGGATCAATTATAAAATGTTGTGGCGGACTTTGCATTTAAAGGTCTGTACAGGGAGGATAACACCCACTGCTTGAGTAAATCCTGAAGTCCCAAGAAGTTACTGCATAGCTGAGATGCAGCTGTATTATGCATCATTATTGCCAAGGGCATCAAAGGTTCTGCAGGATGTTGAGGAGAGAGAAGTAAAAAGGATAAATAAAAATAGAGTAATATAATGATTAGCAAATCAGATATTCACAGGTGAGCTCAAAATTAACTGCTTTGTAGGTTCAATCAGAGGTCCCACCTTATGTCAGGAGCACATGCATTTTACATTGATCAAAGCAGAGCTTTGAATACTTGACATAGGGGATGAAATATAGATCTGTGATTTGCAAAGTAAAAAGACAACAACAGCAATAATGAGACATCAAAATAGATCTGGATGTCACACTCTTGAGTGCAACAATAGTGATACTTTATCTTGTGGCAGAGATGAAAAGACAGGGAATATAAGCTCATTACTGTAACAATTACATTAACAAGCATGTAAAACGGGTATTTTGTGGAGGGTTTGCTGTTCCTTGTCATATTTGGTGTTCATTTTCCTTCTGATAGATCAACAACATTGATAAATAATGCCTTTTACTAAAATGCACAGATTTTTGGATGTAACTTGTGATGTTTGGATGTCACACTAGCACCATCTCTAAGCAGACAGCAACAGACCCATTTGACTCTATCTGCACTCTGAGCTTGCCATAGGACAAGGACAAATCTAGCTAATACCTTTATTTGTGAATCTTCTCCTAGGAGATAGCGGACCTACTAGACAGGACATGTTGCTTCATGGCTTGCAGAGCAGAAGTGGACTGTGTCCAGCTTGCTTGGCAGGAGAATTCCTGTCTGTCCGCATCCTCCTCTGCTGCTAAATCCTAATGCCTATCCCTCTTCAGAATGGGCAACTCAACAGTCTCCAAAAATAACCCTTTCTAGGGAACTCGGGCTGAGAATGGAAAAATGCAACACTACAAATGTCAATAATCTGCTCAAAAGATTTCTCTCCGCTCCTTCAATAGCTACCAACCACAGTGCAACCCAACTTCCGTGGGATCTCTGATCCTAAGCTTTCCCCCAATGCACATCTCATGACAGAAATGACAAAACTGTGACGGAAACACAACAAACAGAACAATTGTTAGTGCTGAAGGAGATCTAAAAAAATACACTTAACATCAATTTCTCTTCCTGTAAAGTTCAGAATTATCCATTGACAAGAGCTGGCTGAACTCACAGGGCTATTCTTTTGCTGACCAACTCCCATGTAAATTCTGTTGTTTAAAAAAATACTCCGTACCCCAGTAAGTATAAAATTTGTCTCTTAATTAGGAAGTTTATGCATTCAGAAAAAAATGCTATGTAAATGTGAAGTATTTTTATTAGCATTTAATGGAGAATTGAGTGCTATATTAACACTAGAAAATGGACTGTATTATTTTTATATTGCAATATGCAAATGTACTCATTGTTATTGCAGAATAGGAGACTGAATTTGCTAATGTTTTTTAATAACGTTTATTATATTTCTCCAACAAAAATGCACATTAAAATACCACTCAAAGAGCACAAAGGCTGCAGAGATCTGAAATTAATTTTGATGTTTTTTTAAAAGCAAGTTTTAAAAATTCAAATCTGCATTTTTCTGCTTTCACAAATAGCCCACCAAATCACTATTCCAGGAGAGTGAATCAATATTTCAGTACACTGTGATAATAAAGTAAAAAAGAAATTGGTCTATTAACATCTTTTTATTAGCGTGTCAATTGCCCTGCACAGAATTTGCACATACCGGTGAAGAAATTGTTTCCTGAAAATGTGCAAATTGCTACTTCACTGAATGTAAATGAAGTGCTAATTGCTCTTTGCAAACAATATTTATGCAAATTATGCCCTACTATTACATGGCAGTATGGAGTTTACATTTACATTTGTCACATTTTTTTCTCCATCTATTTGACAGTGCCTGGACATCAGGACTTTGGTTATTACTCACTTTCTTTCCAAGGCATTTTACGGAGATGTGAATGGTAGAAGAATGGGAAAGGACCTGCAGACAGCAATATATCATGACCTAGAGGGACAGAAAATCTGAATCTGTTCTGTTATTCTATTGTAAAGTATTTGCAATGAATGATTTATATAAAATTTGTCTTTTATTCTGTTTTCCTGCTGACCTACAATATGTTGGGAAATTCTCTAGAAAAGTAATTTTAAACAACCTTCTGCTCTCAAAAATATACAGAAAATAATTTAAAGTAGCAAACAGCATCAGGCAAAACATTGAATTTGAATCGATATATTTGAACTTCAGAGGGTTTTTTTACTGATGTTAACCTGGTTTTAAAAGTTTGCTTCTTTCCTTTTTTTCCCATTAATATATCATTAATTTGGAGAAGTCAGCATACCTTGTCTAGAATTTCCCAGGCATAAGTAACAAGAGCCTTTAACCATTTAAAGAATGACTGTTTGGTAATATTCACAAGCATCAACTGGTAACTGTCATTTTGAAACTCAAAAATCCCTGTACATTTATCAATATTGTATTTTCTGAGATGCAATCCTTCTATACTTGGTATTATTAGTTATCCCACCCACTCCATCAGTGTTCAGATTAGCCTTTTGTAGTTTATTTTACTAACATTTATTCTATGATTATTTATTTTTTTTATGATGTTTTTTGTTGTGCAGCAGAACTTCAAAATTTCAATGCTTCTGGCAAATTCCCCCAAAAACATAAGGAAAAATTTTGGTGAAAGGTGTTGGGATTACATTTTTCCAGATTGAATGGATGGGACACACCACCGTCGCACTGGGGAGTCAGAAAGGATGCAATTATGAAATAAATAATGTTGGAGAAAGGGAATAAATATGCCTGGGTGAGCTGGCTAGGACTCTAACAAATGATGGGAAATAGCTTTTATTACTCTCCGGAAGTGGGAGAGGGAGTCTGTGAAGTACAGCTCTTGCAAGAGGCACATAAAGCCCCTTCCTCCAGCCTTAGAGATTGCTCCTCTTTCTCCAGGACTATCCAGTCCTCGGACATTTTCCAGGGAAATTCTCAGACATCACTGATATTTAGCTCTAGTTCAGCAGTTGGTGTTTCTTAGGGCTCAGATATATAACTGAGTTCCCCTGGCCTCGTGAGTTACCTCACCCCAGCTGAGCTGCAGCAGCTGCTTCTGTCCATACCATAAAATATCTTAATTCAAACACCTCAAAAGGTTTTAATTAAAACTCTCCTGAGAGTTTAGGCTAACGTGGTTTACACAAACCAAATCTCCGTTTGTCTTCTCAGTCTCCTCCTTGATACTGAACACAAACTGATGCACTTTTACCTGCATTTGAGACCACAGAGGTAGATGCCTCTCTAGGGCTGGTTTGACTTCAATTTTCAGTAGGTGCCTCCAGCAAAGCCAATCTGCACAGGTTCTTCATAGTGACAATGTATAAACAGACTTCCCTGCATCTCATCAAATCTATCTTGCATGAATATGCAAAAAAGAGTTATAATTCTGCAATCTCTCACTTGGAATGGGCTTGGCAATCCCTAAGGAGTTTTCTAATTCCATTCCTTAATTTTCTCGAAAGATCCTGTCCTGCTGCTGGAGGTGGCTCCTCTGGTAACACATTCTACTTTCAGTGAGTCAGACTATGTTTATGATCACATTTTTAATTACTTCAGAAAACATATGTCAATGCTCATTCATCTTCAGATCAAGGAATGTTGTGAGAGTTGGGAGCCATATGGCTCTCATCTACAGAGAGGAAAAAGGTGTGTTAAATTCACCACTCCATTAGCTCCCAACAAGATTAAATTTACATCCAAGGCTGGGCACAGCTTTGGTGCCAGCAAGATGAGGGCTGAGACCCACAGCCAGCACAGCATGAGCATCCCTTCAAGCTGCATGGCTCTCCAAGCATATATCAGAGCTGCAGGGCATCGGGGTCTGCAAACCCTGCCATAGCAAGCACACCCCTGTCTGCCCACTGGACCTGTTTCAATGAACACTTACATTTGAACAAGTTGTGTCAAACACTTGTCAGCTGCTCAAGCACTCTGTATAATTTGGGTGGTTTAGCCTGTTTTCTGAGTGGGTATATTTTGGACACAGAAAGCAGTGTCAGAAGCAGAGAACGAGTCTCAGCCTGAGAGATTGTCACTGGAGTTTAAAGTCATGGTTTAAAGCCATGGCTCAGAGGCTTCACAGTTAGTTTCCACTATTCTGCATACCTAAAAGAGACTTGTCAGGGTCAGCAGGCTTTGACATTTGTCAGTCCAGGTACATTGAAGTACACACCTTATCTGCAAAGGCAAAATCAGCACCTTCTCAACAGATGAATAACACCAATGCAGTATTACATCTAGCAACAGTAAGGTGATACTACATGTGATCACATCCCCGCCCCATCTTTTTTGAAAGTAATTTTTTCCCTCTTGCTTTTCTTCTCTGTCAGGGCAATGTGGGTTCAACCCTTTCTCTAGCATCCAGGACACAAGTGCTGGCAGGACTTCACCATACAGAGGGAAGATAAAGTGGTTGTAGAGGTGTCACAAAGGGCACACACTTTGATCCTCAGGGTTTTATTATTAGTGATGACATGTGAGAAGGCAAGGGTGTGGTTTGCTCTCAGACCTGAGATTGAATTTCTAGTGCTGGCAGTTAGAGAGGAAAAAAGTCAAACATATCCTTGGGAACACGTAGCATCTCATATGGCAACCAGAGGAATACAAAGACATACTGCTATTATTAAAGCCGATTTTCTGAGTACAGCTGCAGTTTAAGATATATGTACTAATAACAATCTTTAGAGCCCACTAAAGCCAGTCTTCTCCTGAGCCAACAGCTTCCAAATAGTTTTGATAGAAGACGTCACATTCTCTAATACCTCTCACACTGATGTAAAAACAGTCTCCCATACACATACACAGACATGCCTCAATGTCAAAGCAGCTATTTGGGATTTGCACTGCAGTCGCTGAGAACAAGCTCTGACCCACAGTGCCTAAGTGCAAGGGAAACACAGTTTTTCCCAAACACATGAATAGTTTATTATCCCATGACAAGACCTCCACTCTCATCACCCTGGAGCAGGGGAGATGCTGCCAGTTCCACTAAGAAACCTGGATGTCAGTCTTCCAGCACATGCCAGCTCTCAGAATCATCATCCCACTGCTGCAAACACCCAATGTGGAGACAGGAGAGGTCTCAGAGATAGGAAAGCATAAAACAGGTCCACCCCCATGGATATTTTATGGTGTTTCATAATTAGGATTGCCTAATTCACTCTTTTTGCTTTCTGCAGGCTGCCTTGCAAGGGTGCTCTCCCTCGCATGAATTGCCACCTGCTCCTTTCAGTGCACCAGAAGAGCAACTTCAAACCCAAGCAGCTTCACATTCTTTCTAGTTTTACTGAAGTGATTTAGGCTTTCAGGTTATTAACATACTTTTAAAAATAAATCAAGGGAAGGAACTAGTTATAAAGAAGCAGTCCCCTAGTGACCCAGGCATTGCAAGGGAGGGAGCTGTTAGATGCCCAGACAGCAGTTGGATTACCTACTCCCCAGAAGAACCCCTGCTCAATGCCAGGGGATAATTAAACAGGCAGGAATGGGATTCCTGAAATCTAAGAGCTTTGAGTGAGAAGCCATCTAAATGAATTAAAAGAGAATGACCCGCATTTTGTTGCTGTGATGTTAATTCCTGACCATTGGGAGAAGATTGGGTTTGTGCTCAATGGATAGCCTGTGTACTGCAGAGGCTGTTTGCATTGTTTTTCTTTCCCCTCTCAGGATGCAACTGTATTGCTTTGACTTTGCAACAGAAGTTGTTAACAAAAATTTGTTGCGAATAGTGCTGCTTTGCTGATGTAACTCAGGGTCTTCAATCTAGTGATAACTCCTCCAGTGTAGGATATAATTTGGAGGCCAAAACTGTCAAAACCAAGCATGCAAAATTCCAAAACATTGGTTAATTGATACAATTCACTCAAACGACAAATTGGACTTCAGGGGTTTATTTATTCAAGTAAAGCCTGCCTCTTTTCTCCACTGCTATTTCTAAGCTGTAATCCTGGAAATGTTCTAAAACAAGCATATAACCTATTCATCACTGTTGGCAAACATCCACCAAAAGCCAAAGTTAGCCTTTGGTTTTAGTTCTGGAGCAAAAGTACAAATGACCCATTTCCAAAGGGAGGTGTAACTCTAATTAGCCTCAACTTCTAACATTTTACAGGACATAATTTTCCAAAAGCCACTGTCTCCCTTATAACTTTTGAATTTCCAGCCAATGATTATAGGCTAAGCCATTTGCCTAAGTTCACAAACTTTGTCTTTTCCCCAGTGTATTTAGTGAAGCTTGGACAGGGTCCTTTAGAGGAGAGTTTTTAATTCCCTTTCAACCTCCCCAGCAGAGATTCATTGTGACTGGAAAGGGCCAGAAACCTCAGTAAAACATCTCTTCTCAGAGTGCTTCCTTGGCCATTAAATCTACTCCACAGCAGGACTGTTTTCCAGGACCCCGTATGCTGTCTCCTTAACCAGACTTCTCAGAGTTTTTTGGTTTTTCTCTTCCGTAAAAGGAGAAGAAAGGGGAAGGATGGGAAAATATATAAGCTAAAAGGGCTCTCAATGGCTCAGGGCCAACTTGTGGAGATGTGCAGTAGATAATTTGCCTCATAAAATCATATTGGCCATAGACACAAACTTTAAAAACTTACTGGGCTTCCCTTTCTCTTATCATCCTGCCTAACTGTGTATTTCTATTCTCCCCATAAACAGTACATAGCTGGACTTCATCTCCACATATGGAACATTTAAAACAATTTCAGCATTAATTTTTCTTGGCTAAGCTTTATGTTGGATAAGTTTTTTAGTCTCTTTAGTCAGCTGTCTGTGGAAGAGACCATGTTACTCAAGCCACAGTGACCTATTCAATGAAAAATATCTCCCAGTTGACATAACTGGGGGTTTTGTTTGTTTTATATAGAGTAACCCAGGTAGGTAGACATCAGTCAGTCATCTCTTTTCCATGCTAAAGAGTTCCAGTCTATTTTATTGTTGCTCTATTTGCCATTTTTCATATTTCTCTTCCTATTTATATAGGATGCAGAGCACAAATACAAAAAGATTTCACACAAAGAAAGAGCCTCAAAGCCTGTTTCAACCCAGACTCCCCATCAGTGTGGCAGTAAATCCTCCCATACAGGAGACAGAGGAAGATATATGAACAAGAGCTTTGCATTTCCAGAATCTCCTTCACCTTCCCTGTTTCCAAAGAAAACTTCAGAGACTTTGGTTACACACTGTTTCAGAATAGAATGAGCGTGAATACCCTTTCCCAACCTGCTCTAATAAGCAGCTGTGAGGTAACTACATTTCCCAGTGTGGGACTGACTTACTAAAGTCCCTTCTCATACCCGTAGAAAAGCAGCAGTTTTGCTTTCGTTGTTCCTGCAGCAGGGTTCATATGGAGAATGCTCAGTAAGCTGCCTATGGGTGAGTTTGATTTTGTACTTTCTATGGCACTGAGTGTCTCCGTTTCAAATAAAAACCATTTCAAACTGAAAACATGTAACTGTTCTTTGTGTCTAGAAAACATAATGCTACAGTGTTTGTAAGATGCAAAAGCCTTTGGCTCTAAACGTGTACCTATAAATATCTTAACCAAGCATTCAGCAACACACTACTGTTTCTCCTGCAGCAGCAGCAACTGCCTCGAATTTGAACCTTGGAAGAAAGGGAAATGTGAAGTGGATACAGGAGGAGAGCATATTCCCCTCCAGCTGACAACTCAAGGTTACTTCTGAAGTAAATAAAGTGCTGCTAAAGAGATTTCTCTCTCTTTTCTAATAATAAAGTTGCAACATGCTGAATTTGACTGCTTTTCATTATAGAAGAGCTGAACAGGTCAGAGGGTGAGCAGGTTCAATTTGCTGCTTCAGTGTACGAGTGCCAGTTTTCTGTTATGCTGAGGGAATTAAACTAACCTTCTATCTCCACAAGTACAAACCACATGGGATAAGGCAGAAGGCAGGCAAATTCTCCAGGCTTCCCTTTCTGCTATGTATCTCCCTATTTTCATGGGCTATATTGGTTCAAGAAAGGACCAAGTAACAAAATTTCAAATCTCTAACATTGCCTCTTTAAAGGATGACTAAAAAGCACTCAGAGACAGTTACCTCTGCTACAACACAACAGCTTCAACAGACTGTTCAAGGGCATCTGAGAGCAGCTGAAAACCCCAGGTCCTGTTTCAAGTAGCTGGGCAGCATCCGAATGACCAACACATATCATTTACTGGTGTCCTTATCTATAGATCGATTCTTCCTTTTGCATCTTACAGCTTTTTCCTGAAAAACAAGGAATATATAACTCTTTAGGTTGTGGTGTCATACCACCCTCTCCGAAGCAAACAGTGCCAGGAAAGAACTAAAGGTGAATATTTATCTGTGAGATCATTCAGTAGCTGCACAGTGACAGAGAGCATCACACATGCAGAAATGTCTCCTGTGAAGAAGCTTATATTGTGTCTCTATGTTGGTAGGGAACAAATACAAGAACATCTGTAACACTCAATAGGCGTCACTGCCACTTTTCTTCTTTCCCGCAGAATTTGTAGCTACTAATGAAAAAGAAAATTAAAATTACCCAAATTTATCGATTTTGCCCTCTAGGTCTAAATTCCAACCTTCCAGGTATGTACTGAATTGCCCTTTACAGCAATAGCAAAATCTGTCTGCCTTCCTGCTGGCTTTCCCAGTTTCATGCTGTTTCCCTGTGTTGTACCTGTATACTTAAATGGCTGTTCAAAAGCACAGCTGTGCCCTTTTAATGGTTCACTGCCTTTTGAAGGAGTGGTCCTGCTCTCTCAAACCAGTCACTTCTTTTCCCACATTCCCCTTTCCATTCTCCTGCTGTTTCCCTTCACTTGCTCTGGTCCTCAGAGGATCTCTTGCTGATCTTACATAACCGGCAAAAAATTAAGGAGGTTAAAAAGCCAGTTAATTTACATATCTATGTATATATAAAATCTTTATATCTTTATAATTCACTCTAGATGAGCAAGTTGAATTGAGTCAGTGAAAAGTCAGAGAAACACTAGATCTAGCACAAGGCAGGAGGCAAGGCCACAGCACTAGGCCTAGGAGTAGGAAAAGTGGAGTGGGACTGGCTTTGCCAGCAGCAGCAGCAGCAAGTCAGTTCAGCCCTATTGACAATCCATACAGAAAAGGTGCTCCATTAGATAGGCTAAAGGAGCCAGGAATGAAAGGCAAGGAAAATGGGCCCGTAATGATCTAAGCCACTGTCTATGAATTTATGCCACTGTCTCGGCAGTCAGCTGCCTTCTCTACCACAGGTCTTCAACCATCACACCCCAACAGCCTGGTCTTGCAGTGTGATTCACTCAGCAAAGCCTGGTGCTGTCCAGAGCCTGGAGGCTGAAGCCCTGAAAGAGGATAACTGCACCTAATATCCACACCAAAGAAACGGCAGAATTTCCATCTTCTGGGACAGCAGTGAGATTTTCTGTGTAATTCAGGGGTGATGTCTCATCTGGGAGTCACCATCTGGGGAAGAGGGCCAGAGAATTTTGCAGCCATGAAGCGACCGCATTCCACCTTGCACATACTGCTACAGTCCTGATAACGTCAGTCACCAAGACAGACTTCTGTCCTCTGGGCTTCCCTCCCTGCAAGTCCCAGTCCTTAACTCCAGCACTGGAGGAAGTGAAGGACTTACTTTGACATTAGTAAAAGGTCAAAACAAGAATGACTATTAAATTTATGGATAAGAGTGAAATGGAGAAAGGCAGGATCACTGGCATCAAGGAACTGGAATGAGCAATCCTTGCTGAATTTTTTTAGAGCATTCCTAGGTTGCATGGAAAAAACAATTAAGTGGTATACTTGCTGTGTCTAATATTTTAAGTTTGCTTTAATAGTCCTTTACATCATTATGATTAGTGCTGTGAGTGCATAAATATCTCTATCTCTTCAACATTTTCTTCTTGACAGGCTAGTTTTCTACCCACAAGGATATTGATGAGATACTTCTGTGCTTCAGATATGTGCGTTTTTCTGCATTTTCAAATAGGAACCACCATTATCTTTTTGCAACCTGAATATTTTTTATACATCATTTACTAGTGACTAATGTGTGCTTCAGCCGTGGGCTGCAAGGACTGTCATTTATCTTCCATAATGACCACAAGTTCTTAAACAACACTGGCTGCAAAAGATGATCACCAAAGACTCTGAGTTACAGCAAATGGAGACAGAGCAGAATGTATATTGACATTTTTCACTTTTGGAAACAAACAAAAAAAAGCAACCCTTCTTTCTCTGGCATGAAATGCAATATAAAGTAAAAGAAGGTTTTAAATAATGTAAAAATATACAGTTTTTTAATTTCTGTTTCTAAAGTCAGTTCATCACCTGGAAAAGAACAGTAGCTTCAATGAAAATCAAAAAAAGTCTACAGCAATAAACCTTTTAGTGCTGGCTGACTGTGATTCTTACTGCCACTGAGTATTTTCTATATAAAGACTATAAGCAACATTTGTACATATACTTAGGACAATGACACTGTCGTCATGGGATGCAAAATATTGACATTAAGCCAATGCTTCCATATGAAAGCAAATTGCAGCAGATTTCTGCAGCAAAATATGTATTCTTTTAAGAAGTCAGGTTAGCCATACAGCTTTTCAAAGCATTGCATTGCAGAAGCTTACCAAGGTTGTGTCAGAGCATGCAGCCATGTCTCCTGAATGGAAGTTAATAAGCAATGAAATTTTCTCTTGGGTTAAACATGAGGAGGAACGATGATATTACAGACAGAGCACACCCTTCAGGACACAGAAGCTAAATTTTGGGAACTCTTCCCAAGCCAGTCAGTATGCTCCAGTCAGTATGCAAATTCTGAGCAGCTCCCTGGGAGGTAGGAAGCTACTAGGTCCCTACAAATGTGTTTTATTTCCAACTGTTGTCTGAATCATTCCCAGTGACAATATGGGCTCATTATTCACGTGTTCCTAATGATTTCAAGTGCTCTATTTGGCCTTGATTTTCATGGGGAGGAAGCTCAATGCTTGTTTGGGTGTATTCTTAAAAGTATTTCCTCTTCTACAGTTTTACTGGCAGCTCACCAAATAGTTTCCCTAGTGCCAAATAAGTTCCAGCTACGCAACAATTTTTCCACATGCTTTGAGATGCTATAAAACAGCTTTATCTCCATTCTGTGCCTTTGGTTTGAGTTATTTTTCAGTATCTTTCCTCCTATTAATAAAAAGCAATGGAGTGATAAATGTCTATTTTATGCAATACACATCATATGTATATTGCTGCTTCCAATGATGCAGCCACCTCCTGCTGCATGCAGGCTCTATACAGCCTCTTCCTATAAACAAGCAATCCTACAGAAAACATAAGTCCAGGGAATATTTCCTCAGCTGCATTGTCCAAGTGATAGAGAAGGCTGTCTGCAAGGAGACACCAGAGCCAAACCTAAACAGAAATCTCCTTACCTTCTTTGGAGACATTACCTTTACTAGTGTTCACAGAAGTGCACCCCACTCAGGTGTGTATAATCAGTAGTATTACAGATTACACTGGCATCAGATGATTACATTAATGGTCACACTTTACTCGTGTAACCTTGGGCAATATGTAGTTTCTGATTTCAAGTATCTCAGTTTGCTGTCTCACCAGTTTCTAGCTTATTTCTGATGTCCCTAAATACTTGCCCTATCCACCTTTCCATACCTGTCTGTACAAGCCTGGCCATACTAGGGAAGAGTGTCTGATAAAGACTTTTTTCCTGCATACACAGACACCTTTCATTGCTTTTGGGTGCAGACGTCCACAGCAGTAGATTTAAGATGAACATTTTCTAAGATGATGAGTAATTCAGAATGATTCATTTATGGGTTATATACCTACAATATCTTTGAGAGCTCAAAGAGATTGGATTTTGGGGGACTGAGAATTTGGAGACTGAAGACCATGGAAATTCAAGGTCCCTGAGATAAACTTTTCCCACCTTTAAAAGTTACTAATTGAAAAATGTAATTGTAATGAGGTATGTTTTCACATTGCCACTCATGAGCATGTTTGCCCAGGTTTGTTCCTCCAAAATACAGTCACTGATAAAGATGGATTGCTTTTAACAAGAAACATCAGTCATTTTCAGAAATCTGATGAGGCAATTGTTTCCTAAGACATTTTTGCATGAGCCCAACAAATGCCGAGCTCGGAGAACAGCCTTGCCTGCATGTGTGTTTTGTAGAATCAGTAATACGTACCTTGAGAGTATTTAATGTGTAGTATCAACACTATTTGCAGCATCTGGAGTTTTACACGGCTCAAATAATTACTGTGATAAATGCCAGCAATATTTTTAAATTAACATTGATTTTTCCTTTGATTTAGAAGCAGAAAACACTAAATTGGCAAAGATGGGATTGCAGTAAATTATTTTGTTATTTAGGGTAAGATTTTGTATAGCTGATGGACAGAGGGGTCTGTATTTTGATCCTGAAGTCAGTTGGTTTTATTGATTTGTGAAGTGGTAGATTGGCCACAGAATCAGATCTGGTGACTGTTTTCCTCATTCACCTCCAATGTGATTTCAGCTTCATATTTTCCTCCTGGTGTAGGAGTCAATGAGTCTTCTGTACCTCAGGGCATGACCTGACATGTCATGCTTAGCTGACAGGTAAGTCCAACTTCATCTATTCCTCCTTTACTGTGGTAACATTACACAACCATATCAGCAGAGAGGCTCAAGAAGGGTCTCCAGCTTTCTTCAAACCACTTCCAAAGCACATGAGTGTAGGCCTAACTCTTGTCAGAAAAGATTTGTACCACCTGGAGGTCACCAAAGGATTAGTACAAGTCACGGACAGCTTGGAAACTATCATCACAATCAATAAAAGAGCAAAACTGACAATGGTCTCCAAAGGAACAGGTTCAGACTCTACCACGGACTGCTCTGGTGTTCCAACAGGTCATTTGCAGCCCAAGGAACTCTCTGCTGCTGTTAGTTCATCCTTTACCCCAAACAGCTACAAGTGTTTAAACTCAGAGAAAAAAATAATAATAATGGTTTCTTTCTTTTACCAAACACATGATCCGACCTGTATTTCAGCCCTGCCCCTTCCTTCAGGATCACATAGCTGTAAACACCAGCTATTCCTTGCAATCAGTGAAGTATTACTAACATGTAAACTTCATTATAAAGCTAATACTCAATTAGATACAGGGAGAATCTGTCCTCCCTGTAAATCAGTGAATAAAAGGAAACCATCTTTCATAGGCATGTCAAAGAGCCACAGTTCATGCCTGGGAGAAATTACAGGAGAGTTTTTATAGCAATTCAGGCAAGGGACCCCCAGTATGCAGATAAAATACAACACATCAATGTAACACTTCATCACAGCCTGCTCAGTATTTTATTGCATGAATGGGGTGTGGGTGGCTACGGAGAGCTCTTCGGATCCTGCAGAGCCATCAACAGGCTGCAGATCTCCTGTCTGTTCCTACACGGGTTTCTTCAGCACATGGAGAAAGCAGCCTGCAAACAGCAGAAGAAGGAGATGGCGCTTGTTATGTCCATCCTTTTAGACATTGAGTTGTCCAGGTTATGGACCATGCTCTTTACTCAGTCATGTACTCTGCCTCTGAGCCCTGCACACAGCTCCTGATATTGTTAACAAAGAACTGTCTACTCTGTTTCAAACTGAGCAAAAGTTTTAGGCATTGAATGGAATCAGCAGATACCTGATATAATCATATATTCAGCTACAAGGTCTTCATTTAACCTGAACAGAAACTGCAGGGCCTTTCCCTTTTCTCCTCAGGAATTACTCCTGTTTTGCATTCCAGAACACTTGTCACCCTGGTGAATATTAATTAAAAGTTGTAATTAATTAAAATGTTAATTAATTCCTTTTTTTTATTCTTCAGGGTAATCTCATATTCTATGCAAGAGAGAGAAGCAAGTGAGCGTACCAGAATGAAACAAAAACATCTCAGTGTAAGTACTGCATGTGTGTGAAAGAAGCGATTGCCTAGCCAAGGGAGAGAAAGGGTTAGGGAGCACATTCATGAAGGCAGACAGACCAGCACATTGTGACAGTTTGGGGGCCACCTATGGCCAATTTATGAATTCCAGCTGTGATTTTATGAGCACTCTGTGCATTTACGAATTGTGATGGTCATTTGTTGTAGGCTCACAGCTTATGTTAAAGAGAGATGGGATTGCGCCTCAGTGACGATCTCTGAAACAGGAGGTTGTCAGGACCATAAACAACGAGCAGCTGTGCTTTAGCAGAACAACATCTGTTTATAGGTCAGCAAAACTAGTTTTCTAAACCTAGATTCAGGGTAGAAAACAAGCAGGAAATCACCAGTTTGTTTGGTCACTATGACCACAAAGAAGGAAGCAGCATGGAAGATGAAACTGGAGGGTTTTTCAGTGGAGTTAAAAGCTTTTGGCCTCCGTGCAAATGTGAATGTAGGATGAAACTGCAAGAGTCAGCAGAAGTGCAGTAGTACCGCAACAAGCATGTGCAAAAGAGTTCATGTTGGGATAGCAAGAGCCTTGCTCTGTGGCATAGATTTATCCCAGGTGTTGCTAAAAAAAAAAAGAAAAAAAGACATGTTGGCCTATTATCACATGGAAATTGAAAAGAACTGAACTTTCTATCCAGAATGTCATCATAGCAATAGGGGGTTTTGTATTCATAGGGTGCAGAGATAAATGAGGTCTTTCCCTTTAAAGGGTTATTGTCCTTCACCCTCTTCCCCGCAGGCAGACCTTTGCTCTGTGGAGAGCTCAACTGAAATCTGTTTCATTCATCAGGGGCACAGGGCTTTACAGCACACAGAGTTGGAGGATAATTAAGGACAAGACACAACAAGTGCGTTACAGAAATTGGAAGGCAATAAGAGAGAAGGAAAAAGATTACAAGCAAGCGTGGCATTACGTAGGCCATCAGTGTGCACAGCTTGACAGTTCAATATATAACTTGTAAATGATATACAATTTTACAGTTCAAAAATGTTATATTGAATCAGTGCTTCAGCAAATCCCACTAATCCTTGCCTTGGGTCTAACAGTACACCCACAAAAGCATCAAACTGCCTTACTCCTTTTGAGGTGTCTGGCATTTTCTGAGTTCCAGAGCAGGCAAATTCTCTCAAAGCAATAACTTTCTCAGGTTCCAATCCTTATCCTCTTTCCACAAAAACAGATCCACGCAACTCCACAGCATTGCAGAGGAGTTCCAGCGAGTAACTCAGAATCACATCTGCAAAGCCAGCTTCATGCCCTGTGCATCTTGGCTACCACTTAATGCAGAGCTGAATGTGTTTGTGGAGAAGGTGAGGATACATTCTCCCATTGGGAATAGCAGCCGCTTGTGTATAGAAAACTACCAATTATAACTTAGGAAAAGCATAACCTTGATTTGTTGTGTTGAAGCTACCTATGACTGTCAATTATATCAAGTAAAATTACTTGGCATTTGCACATAGTAAAAAATATCACTGTAGAATTCTGATATGTTGCTATAGATTATCAGTTCTTGTCTAGCTTGCTACAGAGAAATGTTAGCTGGAGATTATGATGATGAGGAATAAGACCAGAAATAAAACAAAAAAAAACCCCACGAAACCATAGAATCACAGAATCATAAAATGGTTTGGGTTGGAAAGGACTTTAAAGATCTTACAGTTGCAACCTCACTGCCACAGGCAGGGTCACCTTCCATTGCTCAAAGCCCCTTCCAGCCTGGCCTTGAACAGAGAAAATGAAAGTTTCTACAAAGCCTACAATAGATTTCTTAAACAAAACTGGGAAGCTTTTGCTTTACTTTGGCTTCATGTGATCTGTAGTCTATGAGAAATGGAGGCCCAAAGAGAAACCCATGTATTATGGATTAGGTATCATGTGTGGCAGAAGCTGCCTACAAGTATCAGGGTTGGTGAATGACCAAAGAAAATGTCTGTGCTGCTAAGGACCTAATATTGGTTTTAATTAAAGGAGATGATAATGAAAGGTGCTGAAAAAATTTAAATTATAAACTATAAGGTAACTGTAATTGTATTTCATTCAAGATTTTTATGGATCTCTTTATATTCCTTCCGTGTTTTAGCAAGCACGATTATCTCAAATATTTCAGTCACAATTTAATTCAAAATGCAAATAAATTATCCTAGAACTTCAGAAAAGAGACCTCATTATTCAAATAAAATCATTAGTAGATAATCAGTGTAATTTTGTAGAGATGATGTGCAAAATCAAACTGTGCATTTTAAAAACTGTGTGTGGATCCCTGGCCCTAATAAACCAGCAGGAATTTGGCAGCTTATTTAAATGGGAACAGGATCCCACTAAGTATTATTATTTCAATAAACCATATGAGTTCAAGTCATGATGACAAACATGAAATAGTTTAAATCTATCCAAAATCTGCCAATTCTTACTCCCACGATAAAATTCCAGGCTTGTTAAATGCTCTCATTTGAATTAACAATTCTTTTATCTTAATAATATGAAAAAAAAAAAAAAGATCCAAAGGACTCTCTTCTTCCTGTAAGACATTAGAATATAGGTGCTCTCTACCTTAAGATAAAGCTCTAGAAACTCACAGTGCACTCTCTGCTCATGCAAAAAGCCATCTGCTGCACAACTTTTCATTTTCTCAATTTGAAATGGTACCTTAGTGTTGGTTGTGTTTTATCAGTTCCTCGAATATAAATATTGAAAACAAATAGATGGATTTTACAAGATGTCCAAGTCATGTGTATTATTTTTCCTAGTGAATAGTAAGTAATCTCTTCATTCTCTGCAATATTTGTCACAGTAACTTGGCATACACTCACATTCAGACAGCAGTAGGGTGAATCTAGTGTAACAGTTTGCTGATAAATGCTCCCACCCAGATCTGGACACTTACTCGCTCTGCTGAAAGCATAGGATCGAAGACAAATATGTTAATATATCTTCCAGAAGAGATATACTTTTTTATCCAAAAGCTGTTACAACTTTTCTAATCTCCCCAGTGATTTATGGCATCACACAGAAAACATCATTCTAACTTGCAAATGCCCTTCCAGAATTTGCAGTGCTTGCTGCTGAATGCAGAAATACCAGAAAGTCAAAAGGATCAGTCTGGATGGCTCCATGATATTAATTTTCTCATTTTATTGCTGCTGAGTAGATCGGTTATAGGACTGTTCATTGATTACTAAGCTAGCTATTTCTAAATTCATTTTCTCACCTAACTTTCTCTATGAAACCTTCCTTATTGAAAGAATGTGCTTTTAAGGGACGTGGGATATATTTGATTTGCCAATCTAGTAAATATGATAACAGCCTGAAAAAGAACCCTGGGTTCCTTTCTCTTAAGTTTCTTACTCATATATTAATTATATATAGCATTATATTACTGCACAATATATAGTAAAAATATATAGTCTCATTTTAATCTGAGGTACAGTGTCTCAGAAGTTCTCCTTAATGACCACTAAGAAGCACTGTAGCTGGCACACAATGTCCACATTCTTTCACAAATGCCAGCAGGATCACTAATATGAATGACTTTTTGTATTCTGTCTCCCACAAAACAGCGGTCTGCACAGAGGAAGCATTCACAGTGCACTAGCATAAGCAGAGCGGCTGATGCCAAAGGCAGGATGCACCCCCATCTTTCTCCCAAGGGCTCCAGGTGGGATGGAGCCAAAAGGGAAACACTGATCTGTTTGTTTCTCATGAAGTGAAAGAAAATGAGTCAAGGGGCAGGCCTGAGATACGCCTGATTTATATATGGTCTTTTATGACAAGTGATTTGCCTCTGTTAAGAATAAGAAATTTTACAATACTGAGAAAAATTTAATAATTTTATGATGGTGTAGAAATGTGAGACAGCTAACTATGTCAGACTGCTTATTGACTCTTTGCCCTCCACTGAATCAATCACTTGCCACATAGGGATGCTAATGCTACAGGTTTAGAAAAACATCTAGGTGAGAGAGTCTGCATACGGGATTTCTTATAGGTGAAAAACTCTGCATACTCATTGCACATCTGTTCA